>BTHU01000008.1:44501781-44634281 GCA_036184795.1 Tokudaia tokunoshimensis
TCCCCACAGGTGTGTCCCTGGGCTCTGGCTGCCAGCCCCACTCCTTGCCCGAGACATCCGCTGAAGTCACCTGCCACGAGACCCCAGCAGAAACAGGCTAGCAAGTGACCTGCCATGGAAAGTGCCGATGCCTCCAGGAGCAATGGGGCCAGCCCAGAAGCCAGGGACGCCCGCAGCCCACCGGGTACCAACGGCAGCCTAGAGAATGGCACTAAAGCTGACAGCAAGGACAGCAAGACAACCAACGGGCACAGTGGGGAGGTGACAGAGGGCAAGACCCTGGGCAGTGCCCTGAAGTCAGGGGAGGGGAAGAGTGGCCTATTTTCCAGCAATGAGTGGCGCAGGCCTATCATCCAGTTCGTGGAGTCTGTAGACGACAAAGGCTCCAGTTACTTCAGCATGGATTCTGCGGAAGGCAGGAGGTCCCCTTACGCGGGCCTCCAGTTGGGGGCTTCCAAGAAACCTCCTGTGACCTTTGCTGAGAAGGGGGAGCTGCGAAAGTCCATCTTCTCCGAGCCCCGCAAACCCACGGTGACCATCGTGGAGCCCGGGGAGGTCCGCAGGAATAGCTACCCTAGGGCTGACTCCAGCCTCCTGCTGCGGGCTAAGTCGGGCTCCGAGGAGGTGCTGTGCGACTCCTGCATCGGCAACAAGCAGAAGGCGGTCAAGTCCTGCCTGGTGTGCCAGGCTTCCTTCTGTGAGCTGCATCTCAAGCCCCACCTGGAGGGTGCTGCCTTCCGGGACCACCAGCTGCTTGAGCCCATCCGGGACTTCGAGGCCCGAAAATGTCCCCTGCACGGCAAGACTATGGAACTCTTCTGTCAGACCGACCAGACCTGCATCTGTTATCTCTGCATGTTCCAGGAACACAAGAACCATAGCACGGTGACGGTGGAGGAGGCCAAGGCCGAGAAGGAGGTGACTTGCTAGGCCCCTCGCTGCCTTCCCTTTCCCCTCCCAAGTCGACTCTAACTGGGGACTTAGGTCTTCACGGTGCTCTGCTTTTAGAAAACATTTCTTCCTCCTCTTCACCTCCACCCTGGGGATCAGAGGTCACTCTCTAACTTCCAATGATCTTACGAGAGGGGCATCCCATAAGTGATTAGAAGCTAGGCAAAGCTCGCTGAGATGGATCTAAGTCAGGCTGGAGTGTAGAACGGAAGCATTCGGAACTCACTTCTGGACTCTGCTTGGCTAATCTGTCTCATCTGTCTCTCTCTGTCTCTGTCTTTCTGTCTGTCTCTGTCTCTCTGTCTCTCTTTCTCTCTCTCTCTCTCTCTCTCTCTCTCTCTCTCTCTCTCTCTCCCCCCTCCCTTCCTCCCTCTCCCTCCCCCAGGTGATACTAAGGCAGAGAGACTGTAAGGGGGGGACTTGAGGGCTCCTGAGTACCCTTTTTTTCTGGTTCCAGGTTTGCATTTGCAGTCCTGCAGCTGCTAACTCTGCCCTAATCTGGAAGCCACTCCTGTCACCCTACCCCATCCCTGTCACCCCACCCCGCCCCCATCCCTTACTCTGCTCTCAGTTGGGCCCTGTGCCCTTTGTTTGTGTGGCTCCAGCCGACAGGTCTGTGCCTGTGGGTGGACAGCATTGGATCGAGAGCATGTGTGGGTGGGCGGATGTAAATGTGTGTTTTATACGCACGCGGGTGTCTGCGAATGTGGGTGTCTTCCCGTATTTATGTATGGGCTACGTAAGTTGTGGTTGTGTTTGTGTGGATTCCCTGTGTGCGATTAGGCGGTACTTCCACGGGGAGGAGTGGAGGCAAGTGGAGACTTGTGGATGGGTTGCACCTGGGGAAGGTATTCTGGGTTAAGGCCCAGCTGGGGCTACTGGCCTTGTCCCTTCCTGAGCTCCCTCACCCAGCAGCATGTGGTCTTCCCAGGGGCAAACCTTTCTGGTGGCCAGTGCAGGGGCTTTACTTTCTTGTCAGTGTTTGCCCCCAGGGACCTCTCCTTACCTCTGTGATCAAATGCTTGCTGGTCACTCACTCTGTGCCTCTTGAGTCACAGCTGGGAACAGGCTCACACATCCTCTCTTAGAACCTTCATTTGGCTCCCAAAGGTGTCTTCAGCTTCTCCTGTCCCTGGCCCCAGTGTCCCCTGTCACCCGTGCCCCCTGGCTCCAGCCTGTCCTTTAGCTTCAGGATAGGAGACAGACGGAGGGAGTGTGAAGCCCATCCTTAGGGACTGTGCTTGGGGATTCAGAACAGAAGGAAGGCACAGGGAACCAGGCTCAGGCCTGGTGTTAGGAAACAGGCACAGTCATGAAATGTAAGACAGTGACTAAGTTCCCAATGTGAAACTGAGGCATGGGTTAAGCCAGCGGTTCTCAACCTGTGGGTCAGATCCCTTTGGCGAATTTCTATCTTCAAATATATTCATGTTATGATTTGTAGCAGTAGCAAAATTATAGTTATAAAGTAGCGATGAAAATAATTTTATGACTGGGAGTCACCACAGCATGAAGAACTGATTTAAAGGGTGTCAGCATTAGGAATGTTGAGAACCACTGGTCAAGACTGTTTTCCCATTTCTCTGTGAAGCCCCAGGAGTTTTAGAAAAATCTCTGAGACCTCTGGGGTGAGAAGGGGGGACAAAGTGGGCACAGAAAGCAAAGGTTCCAGGTCCTACCTCCCCCAAAAGCCTGGTGTACACACGGGCCTCTTTTCTGGGCAAACTTAGGCTCCACTGTGATGGTCTGCAGAAGGCCTGGTTCCTGCAGAGGGCAGGAAGGTGTGGGCAACCTAGCCTGGAGACACAGAGCTCCGAGTTTGCTCTTCTCAGCCAGGGGCTGCTGTAGGGCTCAGACAGCCCTTAACTCTGGGGACTTGGTAGAGAAACAGACAAACAAGATGGGACACCCTCCCAGGTATGCAGAAGCATAAACACGGAATTACAGAGGGAGAATACCAGGCTTAATGGAGCGTTCAGAGTCTCACGGTCTCACCCCACAGATGGGGGAGGGGCACACCCAAGGATGGAACCTGGCTATGTATTCTGGCTGGAGAAAGATGTGCCTAGGTCTTATTGCAATATCACCTTGGGAGAGAATGGGATACTGGAGTGGCTGCTATGGTGGGAACTTGGGGGTAGCCTTGGGGGTAACAACTCACCTGTCTATGCTCTTGCAACCCAAGGAAAGACAGAGAGGAGTAGGATTTGAGCATACAGAAGACAACATGGAAGCAGCCTGTCTGGGGACGGCTATTATGGGATGTTGGGCTTGGGGGGGGACTTTGACCCAGAATAGGGGAGGTGGTTTGATGGGTCGGGGTGAAGTAGAGTGTCAATTCTGGCATTCTCTGAAGGCATCTGAATCAAACTCAAACACCAGGTCCCGCATGCCTTTGTGCAAGGGAGCAGGTAGATCCAGCTCGGCAGGCCTGCTGCTGAGGCCAGGTGAGGTCATTAGGCAATGTCTAGGTTAGTTGCACAAAGCCGAAGATGACACCCATGGCCATGGGTACTCATCTCCCGGGCCTCATCCTATGTACAGACTTGGAGCTGTGCTGGGAAAAGATCATGTGTTGTGACACATGATAGTGGCCTTTCCTTTATTGGACCTCAGTGTCTCCCTCTCTACTCTCAATGTCCCAATGTCCCATAGATGCTCATTGGTCCAGCTTATACCGCTGGGTTTTCTCAGGCTATGTTAGGAAGTAAGATGAAGAGAGATACCAGCATCCTATTTATCCATTGTCCTCCCCAACCATTCCAAGTCCCTCCGGCTACAGCTGCCTGCTCTGGGTGGCCCTGTCTAAAGCTGCATTTGACCTGGTCTCTGGGTTGACATCATTGGCATAGGAAGGTACACGCTGATGACATACAGACTGGAGTGCTACCCTAACGGGGCTCATATTAAGTCCAAATTCTAGACATTCTCATTTGGATCAGTTCTCTTACTTTGCCCTGTGGCTTGATTTCTTATCTTCTTGCCTTATTCTCTGAGCGAGGCTGAGCCACTAGGGTACCAGGCAAATGCAGCCACTGGTCCTTGGGTTTCTTGCTGTGCTCCTTTGGGGAGGAAAGTTCCTTGAGCAGAAGGTGGGGACTGGGGTTCAGGAAGAGGAGCCAGACTCTAAAAGCTTGGGTGCCTAGAATCTCTCTAGGCATTTTCAGGGTCTAGGTGTGAGACAGGGGCATGATCAGTGGGACGACGACGAGGGGAATCAATTAAAGGATTGGAAAGTGAGAACCAGGCAGGTGGTTGGTGACACAGTCTCTATGGAGATCAGCATTTGCATGGTTACAAATGAAGCAGTCCTGAGGGATGGGGGCGGGGGCAGGCTCAGTGATGCAGGGACTCACACAAAGGCAGGGATGAAGAGCTGGGGTGGGGTGGGATGGAGGGTTTCTCTCTACCATGTCAAACCTCCTTCCCCAGCAGGATTAGAAGAGTCTGCTTGTGATCATCAAATCCAGGGGCCTCCAAACAACAGGCTGCTCTGTGACCTGTTAGAACACAGAGTGTTCCCAGTCTTTGCTCCGGGACATTCTGATTCACATGGATTCTAACGTATAGCTGGGCAAAGGAAGGTAGCTCAATGCACCACAAGGGAAGTGAAGCTGAGGGGTGGGTAGTGACAGCTGTAGGGTTCCTCAATGCTCTGCAGACGCCAGGATGAAGCCTCGAACTCTAACTGGCACCATTCCTTGACCTGAGGCAAGAGGAAGCAGAGAGAGTGAGAGGGGACCCTCACTGAAGCCGATGGACAGATATGCGGCCATTTGACATGTGAGCATAGAAATATGAAATCTATTCAGCATTTCAGATTCTTATCCAGGTAATTACTATGTGTCTGAGAGTACAAATTTGGCAATTAACTGGCTCATTTGGTAAATGTCACAGCCCAGGGCCCATGCAGTTAATCCAGGCTGACAGAACAGCTTGGCCGGCCAGGTTCTTCTTTCCCGGGGCCCTGCCGGTTCACCTGTCTAGTGCTTGACTACATCTACTCTTGATGGCCGGTCTAGACCGAAGCAACTTAGGATGTACCATCCCTCTACTCTCAGGGGGCTTCTACTCACTCAAGGCCACAAGAATTTTAATGCTGGGTGATCCACACAAGTGCCACCCTAGCCATCACAGAGGAGAGGCCCCAGACAGTGTGGGAGAAGGGAACAAAGGAAGCATTTAGGGACAGGCCTGGGCAGGGTGTAGGGAAAGAAGCAAGGAGTGGGAGGAAGTCGGAGGGAGGAATGGGGAGGAGTGGAGCACTAAGGAGCTGAGGCCTGTCAGTCAGTCATCTGGAGGAGGGGGAAGAGGAGTAGAAGAGTGATAGTTGCTGCGTGTGTGCGTGCGTGCGTGCATGCAGTAGGAAGGGAGAATTGCTAAACTTCACCAGCTCCAAAGAGGAAGGAATTCAGTAAAGGACAAGGTCTATGTCCTAGGAATGTCTAGACTCCTACCTGAGAGATGCTTCTGAAGGCCACAGAATAAGAAGTGGGCCCCGTGATTACAACTTGATTTTATATCTCTTTCTCAGTGTGCACACTCGGACCAGCTACATAGCCCCTCTAGGTCTTGGTCGCTGCTTCTGCAATGTGTGGCTAACACCACTGACCTCGACAGGGTCTTTGGCTTGTAGGAGATGCTCAGTAGCCCAATGCCTTTCCTCTACCTATAGTCATGGTATCTTTGGGTATCCTGTTGTTACTTTCTATGCAGGAAATAACCCTGACAAACACCAAGAAGATCTGAGGCACATCCTTAAAGATCTGACCATAAAACCTGTCCTCAATTGGGCAGGACTCCTCCTAGATGGGAGAAGGGACCATTACTGTGACACTACTCCCGGCCCCAGGAATACACTGTATCCTGCAGGTCTGGTCTTGCTGACTGTGGTGTGGGTACTGGGCCTCTCTCCCAGTCCAGATGTGTCTGACATCTTTAGAGCCTTAGAGAAGAGGAGGACCAGTCTCTCCTCTGCCCTGACCCATTCTGCCGCCCACTGACGCAGACAGCTTGTCTCCGCTTCTGATCCTGCCCTTGCACGTGCCCAGGCTGGCCATCTCCTCCTGCCAACGTAGGCGACTGGGCAACACCTCCAATCTCCTCTCCAGACCTCAGATGGCCCCTGCCCTCCCCCTTCCCTCCCTGCCTTTCATAAAGTAGACTCCCAAGAGCTGATCTCTCTTTGTCCTTAGCTTAAATGCTTCATGGCCTAAACTGCACTGAACTCCATCCCTTGGACTCAGGACCTCCTTCCTTCCTCTTGGCTAGCCAAGCCATTCTCCTAGGAAGAGCCTTCACCCAACTCTGGGTTGACCACACAGCTCTTGATAGGTGTTTCTTGGCACCACTGCTAATCTCCAGCTCTTAACTCTGGCATTCAGCTTCTCCCACTAGCAGGGCTTCGCCTGTCCTCAGCCTTTTCTATCTTGTTCCTGCTTCCCCCAGTGTCCTCCTTGCAAGGGGATATCTTACATTGTAAGTCTGGTGTCCCAGCCACTATCCACCCCTCAGTCTGCCCACATCCTGACTATGTCTATAGCACATCTGGACTCCATCAGCCTCCACATACCAGTCCCACCATCTAACACGTTTCAGTCTCCTGAGGTGCAGTAGAGAAGTGGCCATGGGGACATTACTCGGTCAGTGCTTACTGAGAGCTTCACTTGGTGGTCCCCATCTTTCTTACACACTCTGTAGTGGGTATGGGTGCTCAGGTTTCCTTCACAGCACAGATGGAACTAGAGCACAGGGTAGCAAAGGAACTCAGAAGAGCCCACAGCCTGCCTGCAGGCGGCAGTATGGGTCTCAGTCTTGGATTCTTACTCATGAGCTCCGGGTGAGCCGATTGGAAAGGCTCAGCTGTGGAAGATGGGAGACCTCCTGCTGTACTTGAACCCTGATCTCCCCCAGGGATTCTTTAGGGATGGGAGAATTTCTGGGACACACTCCTTATCCTACTTTGTCTATTCCTCAAGGCACAGAGCTGCTGCTCAGGCCTGGACCACATTAGGGACTTTAGATCACTAGGTCTGCCAAGTGTTGTTTCCTGGGCTCTTTGACTTTTCACCCTTGAAGAGCAGAGCTAGAGGGAAGGGGCTTACTCTCTTTGTTCACTTCCTCCCGCTCTTGCTACTGTGTCTTCTCTCAAGCTTTGTTCCAAAGACCCAGCCAAGTCCCCACCCTCAGCTTTTCCTCTCTGGTGATGGTATTTTCCATGCTGTGGGGTTTTCAGATATTGGCGGTGGGATAGGTGCTTGCTGAATACATCTTAGACTCTTTTTGCCTGGAGAGTCTGGGAGTGTGATGGTGGACAGGCCATGGGGGGGGTCTCTGTGGCTCCTGAGTCCCTGTCTTCCACACCTCTGGACACCATTTCTAAATGGTGAATGGAAACCTATTTACCATTAGAAGCCATGTTCTAGAGATTGCACCAAGCCTCCCAGGGCATCTCCTCAGCCTCGGCCTCAGCACCTCATAGGCACTCCTTAGTTCCGTGGTCTGTTCAAAAGCAGCTGTGGATACTGCAGGCCCAGCTGCTCATGACATCTTGCCAGGAGAGCTCATCTCCCTCATGGTTTGTAATTTCTTCACCTTAGCTAAAGTGTTCTTGTAGGTTCTTCAGGGAGATGGCTAGAGAGAGGGGTAAGAGTCTGTTTTCGAACCCCATTGGTTCTGGGAAGCTCTGAGTCATGCAAGACCTCCTTGAAGGATCATCCCTTTATCTTCTAAGCTGCACAGGGCTTTGGGAGCCCAAGTGAGGCCCAGGAGGAAAACAGAGGAGCCCACAACTCATCGAATAGCCTTGGCTTTAGCTTCATGCCTCCAATCTGTCTCAGTTACAGCTACTTTTCAGAGTTTTCCCCACATGGAAGCCAAGGACGAAAACAGTCCTGATGTCTCAGTGCTCTCCTGAAAGAGCTTCTTCCAAGCCCACCAGAGGGTCTGACAGTCTGTGAGCCTCTGAACAGGGGTCTCGGGTCCTCTCCTCCACAGCCTGGCCTCACCCTGTAGTTTTTTTCCTTCAGGGAGCCTGGGGGGGAGTGTTCCTGTCTTGCCTACACGGCAGATACACTCCCTTTCTTATAAACAGGTTTACAGCTGTGCCTGCCTGGACGGAGTCTGTGCCGGCGGCAACCCCAGCTCTTGCTTGCAACACCAGGCCTGCGTCATGCCACAGAAACGCTGCATGGGGTTTCTGCTACAAGACACTCCCTGGGCAGGGTTCCAGTGAACTGGGCTGAGTCCAGATCCTCTTTTTTACCAATGGCCCAGGCCTAATGAGAGGAGCCAGAGTCTCCCACCTTTTGGGTTAGGTGGGAAGGATCTAAGAGACTTAGCTCCTACAAGGACACAGCCAAGCAGCTCAGCCCTAGTGGTCCATTAACACAGAAGTGTGGTATTGGATACACTGCTGGATTCTTGGCCACTAGCACAGAGCCCAGCAGATCCTAGGTACTGATAACATTAGCTGAGTGAAGGGCTATATGGATGCATGTTGAATGTGCCTGAGTTTGCTCTCTGGTGAATCACCAGCCTGGGTCTCTGGTTCTGTCTCCCCCCCCCCCCGCCCTGCCCCTCTCTATTCCTGACAACGTCAACCTCTATGCTCTCCCTATAGACTGAGCTGTCACTGCAAAAGGAACAGCTGCAGCAGAAGATCATTGAGATTGAAGATGAAGCTGAGAAGTGGCAAAAGGAGAAGGACCGGATTAAGGTCAGCAGCCTGAGGCTCTCCAGCTGTGCCCTCGCTTCCCTGTGTTGCTTGGGAGAAGGCAGACTTCTCGGCTGCCGCTCCAGACTTTGGCCCCTGGTGATACCCATATTTAGGCTCCTCCCACCCCCTTTGACATTCCCTCCCACTTTCCTTCTCAGCCTAGGCCATTGAGGTGGGCTTTTCCCTATCGCCTGAGCCAGCAAACAAAGACCCTAGAGCCGTTCCTCCGAGTATCTTCCAATGTCATCTAATGGCTGCTCTGCCTACTAGACTACCCAGCTACTAAATACATATTCTTTTCTACTTGGGCCAGTATGGTAAGCAGTATGTCTGCTGTGGCTTGGATAATTGTAAACCAGTCTGAAGGTACTGCCTGTGGAGCCTGACCTCAGGAACAGCCAACTGATTTACTTTCCAAATAATGTTTCCTCTAGTTGGGCTTTCGGCAAGTATACCCTGACTTGTGGGAGACTGTGGGGGCTCGTAGAGAGTCACTTGAGCATGGATTAGTGGCTCATGTTGATCTACCCACGGGAAAGAGTCACAGCAAATAAGGAAGAGGCGGGCCATAAGAAACACCTACAGACAGATGTGCAGGTGGCACACACCTCTAATCCCAGCACTCAGTGGGTAGAGGTAGGAGGATCAGAAGCTCAAAGCCAACCTTGACTACATAAGAAGTCCGAGGCTAGCCTAGTTTACTTGTAATCCTGTCTCAAGCAACAATAATAACAAAGCAATCCACCTAAAGCAATAATATACACACTGGCATGATTATCCGTAAGAGGCATCGGCCAGTGATGCCTTCAAATGAAATCTGTAGACCAGTAGGCTTGTCAAGTCAAGGCCCTGGGGTTCCGAGTCTGCTGGAAACCTAGGGTTTTTTCCTTAATGCAACACTTCCTCAACCCTCCTCTGATTCTGGACCTAGAGCTTTACCACCAACGAGAAGGCCATCCTGGAGCAGAACTTCAGGGACCTGGTGAGGGAACTGGAGAAGCAGAAGGAGGAAGTAAGGGCTGCCCTGGAACAGCGGGAGCAGGATGCTGTGGATCAAGTGAAGGTGATCGTGGATGCTCTGGATGAGAGGGCCACGGTGCTGCATGAGGGCAAGCAGACCCGAGAGCAGCTGCATAGCATCAGCGACTCGGTGCTGTTTCTGCAGGTAGCCGACCTCACCATTCAGATCTTCAGTCCTGCGGCTCATCGTTCCCAGTTCCTCAGGCCCTCGTTCATTACCCATCCATGTACAATTACACATTTATTCACTGCCCGTTATCCATCCATTTATCCATCCATTCACTCATTCCTTATTCACTCACTACCTATCCATTTACCCACTGTCAATCCATTCATTCTTCTTTCCATTTTCTACCCATCCACTCACCATCAATCCACTCGCCCATTACCTATCTGTTCACTATTCATTCACCTATCCATCAACCCACTCATTACCCATACACTCACTATCCACCCACCTAGCATCCATCCATCCATCTATCCATCTATCCATCCATCCATTACCCCATTCAGTGCCTATCAATCCACCCACCTATCACCCATTCACCTGTTCATCACCCATTTCCCCCTCCACTCACTACCAACCAAATAACCCACTCATCTACTTACTACCCACCCACCAACTACTTATCCATCCATTCACTACCAATCCTTCTGTCTATTTTTCTATCCAGTCTACTCTCTACTACTCTTAAAGATGGCACACAAATGTCACCTTGTCCCAAGTTCAATTGCTATGGACCAGTGGTGCTTTAGGCTTGATAAGAAAGAGTTCTGTGATTAATTAGTAATGCCTGCTTTAGGAAAGGGAGGAGTGGCATGAGAGCATTTCATATTTGTTATCTTCGATCTAGTCTGCTTGCATATTCACGCATCCATCTTTCTGTCTGCTAGAATGTTTTGATACTCCTGGGCAGGCAGGACTCTATCAGGTGCTGTGGTGAATAGAGAAGTATAAGACATGGTTTCTGCCCCCAGGCAGCTGCAATCCAACTGGGAAGATAAGACGTGTACAATTAGAGAACAATATGGAAAAGTGTGTAATTAAATGATAAAGCATGTGGCTCAGGAGATAAGTGCCTATGGAAATTCAGAGAAGGACTGGCGTGCTGGAGCGATCTAAGGACAACCTAGAAGAGGAGGCGCAGTTTGGAAAGGGTCTTGCAGGCTGCTTGGGGTGCTCCAGAGAGTGAGAAGGGATGTGTGAGAACCCAGAAGGGTTGGGGTAGGATTGAGTAAGCCTGTCAAGATGGAAATACATGCACTGTTCTGGTATTTTCACACTTTTACCTTTTCCCCTAAAGTACCTCTTTACCTTTACCTTTTACCTCTTTACCTTATGGTCTACACAGTCTGTGTCACTTCCACAACTTCCCAAGTACGTACATTGTGTACACATCAGTGGTGGGAGCCATGGAGCCTCTCATCTGAATTCTAATTCGCTCAAGGCTGATTTCAGCCCACTCATCTGCCCAGTGAGGAAAAGTGAGACTAGCTATTGAGCTGATCCTAGAACTCAACCCTTCTGGCTCTCAGCACAGTCTCCAGCAAAATCTCAAGTTCCCTTGTAGACCAAGCTCCCCATAGCTCACAAAGACCGGCAAAGTCACCGACTGCTTTTCTTTCTTGGTAGGAATTTGGTGCATTGATGAGCAATTACTCTCTCCCTCCACCCCTGCCCACCTACCATGTCCTGCTGGAGGGAGAGGGGCTGGGACAGTCTCTTGGCAACTGCAAGGATGACTTGCTCAATGTATGCATGCGCCATGTCGAGAAGATGTGCAAGGCCGATCTGAGCCGCAACTTCATCGAGAGGAACCATATGGAAAACGGTAGGTTCTCCCCTGTCCACAGGTTTTTCTCAGTCAATTCCTGCTGTCGGATATAAACAAGAACCTGGCTAGCTGACTCCTCATGGTCCCCGCTCACTCATCCATCGGACATGTTCAGACTCAGGTTCAGGGCTTCTAGCACCCCCATTGAACTGGCAGCTATTACAAGGGGTCTCTAGAACAGAGAGACTCTGGGAACTGACAGCAGGTGCCTCCTTCTCTGTGGGCCATTCATTAAAGTCAAGGGCTGGTTTCATTCAAGTCTCCATCTGACTGTCAGCTCTAATCTAGGAGCTGAATACTGCTGCTTGAACGGCTTTGAATAGATGGGTTATAGGCTTCATAAGTAACCTAGAATCACATCTGGGCTTGGAGTGAGGCCTGCCACCATGACTGTGATGAGTAGTGTTAAGCCCACAGGCTAACATTGGCCTGGTGGTGGGTTGGAGGTGATGGGACTTGGCGTGTCTCTCTGACTCATCATCCCTTCTCTGCATCATGCTTTCCTCTGTAGAGATCACCTGAATTAATCTCACAGAAAGCCTCCTAACCTGAGGAACTGCCCTGTTAAGCCCTAGTCCACCCAATCCCAATCCCTTTAGGGCCTGAAGCCTGGGTACTTTCTCCAAGGCCAACCCCCCAGTGGCTCAGATGCAGTGCAAGATCTTCAAAAGCGGCTTGATTGGGCCTCGTAGTCATCAGCACCGATGACAGTGATTCTGTCTGGTCTCCAGGGGCAGCACATCATTCTTCCCAGAGGAGAAGGCTAGGAGTGGGCAGGGGACCACACATGCATTATACCATACAGTATCCTTGTGAAATATGGGGGGGGGGGCATTCAATCACACCTAAGGACAGATAAGCCATTTTAGCAAGACAATCATTTGGCTTAGAATGGCACTCAGATCCTGACAGCCTTTTCCTAATGACAATAGCCATGATCCTAATGGGGATGGTGACAGTCAGTGTGATTGAGGGCATTATGCTGAGTTCTTTCCTTCCTTGGCCTTTCTCTGGTCCCTGGCAGGGGGTTGCATCTTGCAAATGTTCAGGTTGTTATTCGGAGAAGCAGCCTTTCAAAGGGCCCCCAGCCAATGGGGAGGACATACTGTTGGACTTCCCACTGTTGACCTGGATGCTACGGTTTCTCATCTTAAACAGGGCCACCACCTCTGTTGACAGCAGCAGCAGTGGTTTAAAGAAGGACCATTATTGTCTCTGTGGTACAAACCTTGCCGGAGACTCTCTGGGTATGGTTTGGGCAGATTTGAGAGGATAGTCCTAGCTAGGGTAGGGTAGCCTGGGAACCTTGTTGGAACCTCCCAGCCTCCTGGTGGCTCATTGTCCCATTTCTAGGTCATGATGATTCCTGTCACAGTCTCTGTGCAGGTGTGGCCCGGCGTCCTATGTAAGGCATGTAGTGTGATGGCACCAGGAGCGAGGCTGAGTGTGCTAACTCAGCTGCCCTGCACCTGTGCCACAGGCCCAGGGGGACGCCTCCTTTGCCATTGTCATGTTCTTGTCACCATTGGATGGTATCTGTAATAGAAGATAGAAGATGGGTAGCATGTGAGTCAGACCTTAGAGTGACCATCTACAGCTCCCTGATGATGGCTTGCCTACCAGACCAGGGATGCATGTTACCATCCCAGGCCCAAGGCTCAGAGGTATCAAGCCACCTTCAGAGATCCTTGGTTTAGTGGGACCAGAGCTGGACAAATACATTTAGTCTACTGGGTACCAGGATCTTGCTAGATGCTGATGCTGATGGAGATGAAGATGAAGATGAAAGATAGGTCTGAGCCATCTACTCCTTACCTGAGAGAGCATGGGAGGGCTGGACAAAACAGCAGTCAGGAAGTAGTAAGGGACAGGAGAGGGGTGGAGGGCAGCAAGGTAAGGGTAGAGTTGGACACCGAGAGACAGGGTTGGGGCTTGAGAGTCTGCAGCTGTGTGCAGCTTACCTTACACAGCTGACTGGAGCCCTGGCCCACAGAGGCCAAGAGAGAACCTCAGTCCACCGCCTGATGCTGCCAGCAGTGGCTGGGACTGAGGTGGAGTGAGGGATCAAATCCCTTGTCTGTCCAGGGACAAACCACTACCCTCACCCCAAGCCTTGATTTCCTTTTCTGTCACATGGAGATGTTCATGTCTGCCCAAGAACTGATGTTGAGATCAAATAAGAAATGGATATCTACCATGCACACAGTAGCCTTCTCCAGGAGGCGTGTGACTGGAAAGTAGCTCACTGGAGGAGCAGAGTGTGTGTGGACACACATGTGATGTTCTCTGTGTCATGTTGTCACGTTCTCTGTGAGGGTTTGGCTCTCCCTGTAGGCCAGCCCCTCTTCCCCATCTCTCCCGCTGCTGACCCACCCTCTCTTCCAGGTGGGGACCATCGATACATGAACAACTACATGAACAACTATGGGAACGAGTGGAGCACACCCGACACCATGAAGAGATACTCCATGTACCTCACGCCCAAGGGTGAGGGAGTGCGCTACCAATGGTAGCGGTTCAAAGCCCCTCTCAGACGGGTTCTTCTTGGGCAGAGTGACCATGACTCAGTGTGTCTGGCACCTGTATCGGTACTTCTGTTCACTCAAGGGTGACATGTGTCCTGGTTTGGTGACAGGTTATCCAGCACTCTGCTCATTAGATGCAGCGGTCCCCTAAAGTAGCCCGTCACTCCTATAGCCTCTGTCCTTCAGGGTGTCTTCCAGACTCTCCTCTGGCAGGCCAGTCTGCCCCTCTGTATTTTCCCCTTGAATCACCTGCCTCCTTAGCCTACCCTCCAGGGGGACAGCCTGGTGGGCTCTAGGCCAGGGTCTGCCTGTCCTTGGTTCAGAATAGTCTGGAACGTTCTTAGAGGCCAGCAACAAAGCCCAACAGTGCTTCTTACTATAAGGGTGGGCATCCCAGGCCACAGGCCCAGGGTAGAGGGGTGGTGTGCAGGTGCATGTGGGAGCCAGGGAGCCTAGAGCGAAGTGGGGGTGCTGGAGAATGGAGGGTGGAGCAGGAGGGGGAAGCTCTGGGAAGGCATTTAGCTGGAGAGAGGAGGCAGAGGCTCTGAGCAGTTAGTGACAGACGGATAAATCCGCAGGGCTAGGGATTGGGAGAAGTGAGCTCATCAGACAGGAAGTTCTGCACCCCGCCTTTCATAACAACACCTGGACTTTCTGGAAGGTTCTAGGCAGCAGAGAGGTGCCAGGATTTCCCCTCTGACATTCCTGGGGTGAACCAGGCTCTGACATCGGTCCTGTCCCCTCTCTGCCCAGAGGTTTGCTCTTACTTAGCCAGTTCCATGAAAGGACAAACTGCACTGGCCAGGTCCCCAGCCTCTCTCTCTCTCTCCCTAAAAGCCCCTGTCTGCCTCCCACCAGCCTGATCTCTCTGCTTCCAGCCCTGCCTGGTTAAGGGCTAGTCAGATGACGTTGTCCGAATCCCACCAATGGGAGGTCCAAAGTCCACTGGCTTCTGCTTGATTCTCCTTGATTGTTTACGGGAGACGCAGGGACAGAGTGATCCCACTGCTGTCCACCAGGTATAGGGAGTGCTACTCCTGAGAGTGCCAGGGCTGAATCAGCCCGAGGCTGGTCACCGTCCCCTCTGGCCTGTGTCCTTCTGTGTGAAGAGAGGCAGTGAGACTCCAGGGCTAGGAGCTTTTCTGGCTCCGACTCTGGCCCTGTGAGTCAGCTGGGACATCCATAGGTGGAACAAACAGGTTCCTCTGGTGTCCCTGCCCTGCGGGGACAGGATGGGCAGGACACCTGCAACTCCCAGGCTCAAGGTAGAAGAGAGGCTTGGGAGGAGCTGTCAAGACGGCAAGAGGCTCAGAAACAGGGCCTCCGAAGGCTACCAGGCTGAGCCTAGAAGCTTGGAGTGACTATGACCCCCTCCCTTGGGGAAATTAGTTCCCAGGCCCAGGAAGGAGGGGCTCTCTACCCAGTGCAGAGGGCAGGGCTGTGATGGCAAAGGATGGACAGGCAGTGCAGGGCTGAGTCAAGAGTGGGTTGGATGTATGGTGTCTAGGCGAGATGGGTAAAGACAACAGGAGGGCCCTGACCCGGGGCTGTGTGGGAGCAGGGAGAAGTCACAGGCAGCGTTGATACAAGCTGGTCCATTAGCCTTTGTAGGAGGCTAGGTCGTTGGGGGAAGGCACAAAGCCTCTGCCCCATCCCCCATTGTTGTCTTGCCTCTCCTTCCTCCTACGACCCCAGATCCCAGCCCAGCCTCTGCAGTCCAGTTCACACAGATGCTGGCTCCGGAGTCTCAGGCTTGTCAGTCTCCTGCTCTCAAAGCTCCTAAGTAGAGTGTCTGAGCATCCTAGCACAGCCAAGACTCCCAGAGTTCTAGTGCTCTGGGCACCGTGGCCAATAGTGTCCCCTCTGCTCTCCAAAGGGTCCCCATCTGGGTGATGGGTTTTGTGACTACCTCAGGCTAGACCCAGGGACTGTTCCTAATAGAGGAGTCCAATGGGCTCTCGGGGAGATGTTTAGGATACTAAGATCCCCACAGCAACCCAGAGTCCGCAGGCCCCGAGTTGAGTCAGGAGCATATTTCTGCAATGATGTTTCTGCCGCACAGGTGGGGGCCGGACATCCTACCAGCCGTCCTCGCCCAGCCGCCTCTCCAAGGAGACCAACCAGAAGAATTTCAACAATCTGTATGGCACAAAAGGTAGGAGGGGACTCAGGGCAGTGTAGGCGTGCAGGTGGAAACGTGGGATGGTGGTGCCCGGGCTGAGCCGTGGATGGAATGCCTTCACTACTCAGTAAAAGACAAATGTAGGGAGAGGGGTGGGGGTGGGATGGGCAGGATGGATCTCCTGAGCTGAGAGAGAGAGAGAGAGAGAGAGAGAGAGAGAGAGAGAGAGAGAGAGAGAGAGAACAAAACTGCTGCACTGGCTTATGCAGAACTGCATGACGTCATCAGTTAGGAGGGGGAGGAGCTACAGAGACTCAATATCTTTAAAAATCCTCAGTCTGCTTGTTCTTGTCCCTGAAGGATGAGTTGGGGGAAATGGGGTGAGGGTCTACTCTGAGGTTAGCTGTGGCGGCCTCTCCTGGCAAGTATCAGGACTAAAGGCCCACAGACCTGAGCCGACTTTTGCACTTGCCATGCAGGGGCTAAAATGGTTTATCTGAGATGCGACTGGAAAGGAAGACATGAGCTGACACGGGCGTGTCTGGAAATCCCAGAGGCAGCACCACAACAGCCCCATATACAGAGCTGTGTGGGGGGGAAGGGTGCCCTTCCCAGGGTCTCCTGCTCAGTGTGCTAAGGAGACCTCCAGGTCAGGATCCTCCAGGTCAGGATCATGCGCTCATGAAGCCTCTGTTTTGGGGGACCTGATTTTGTGCTGGAGCTCTTGAGCACTACCTGCCATGCACAGCGAGCACTGGGCCAGTTCTGCTGGGCACCCCCAAGCCAGAGACAGCCCTAGGAAGACCCCTTAGTAAAGAACAGACCCCTGAAAACTGCAAGGTCACTGCACCGCCACCTGGTGGAGAGGGCGACGCCCGGCCTCTTTACTGGTCGTTAGCTGTAGAGGCTGAGAAGCTAGCTTCAGTTGGTAAAGTATTTGCCACACAAGCACAAGGACCCGAGTGTGACTCCCACCACTCACGTGCAAAAGCTCTGTGTGCCTGTAATCATAAGCAAGCTCATGTTCACAAAAGACCCTGTCCCCAAAACAATGTGGAAAAATGACTCAAGACACCGGAGTGGTCATATGTACTAAGCGCTTGCACACCCACCCGCCCACTACGACGCCCTCCTCCCCCATTCCACATACAAAAGATTTACAGCTGCGACCATACGCAGCAAGACAGTTCACTTTAACCACTTCGTGGCCAGTACATGGGTCTGTGGAGGTGTGTCCTTGTGTCCTGACAGTTGCTGAGAGAGGTTTCCAAATCCAACTTCAGAGTGGCTACTTGCCCCATTTTTCTCAGCCCATCCTTCAGGGACAAGAGGAAGGCATGGGTTCATGGCCACTGCTACAGAGGGAGCCTGACTTAGGAGGTACCCAAGGCTCTCTGCCGCTGAGGAAGAAAGAACTTGAGGAGCTTGCCGCATTAGTGGGGACCCCAATGTCGTCTTGGTGTCCCTGCTGTTCCTCCCTATGTCTTCTTCCTCAACACCACAGAAACCTCCACACATAGCTCTCTGTCAGCCTGTTCACCCCACAAAGAGGATGTCAGGCATTCCGGCAATGGTGTCTATCCCCAAGTGATAGGATGTGTTGGTATTTATTTGTTCATTTATTAGCACATGGGTCCATCAAACATGCAGTGAGTGTGTTCTAGAAATAAGGCATCGGTTTGATGCAGGGCCAAACATATCCCCAGCACCCAGACGAACAATTATTCAGCCAATTACAACCCAGGACCCGGGCAGGTCGGGGTGACAGGAGGGAGCAGGTAGAGGCACACCGGGAACTCAGGGAAGGTGACAGGAGACCTGCTATGTGAATTTGCTGAGGCTGGGGAGCAAGGGCATGTCCCAAGCAAAGGGTCATTCTGGCAAGAGTGAAGCTAGTGTTAGAGGATGTGAAGTTACAGCTTGACTGGGGTGCCAGGAAGTGGGTGAGAATGGGGAGCACCTATGGGTTGTGTTAAGGGCTTGGCCCTTATTCTGAGAACAGGAGCTGACAAGATGGCTTAGTGGGTAAAGGCACTTGCTGTGTAAGCCTGGTGACCCGAGTTCGATCCTTGGGACCCCATGTAAAGGTGGCTGGAGAGAACACAGAGGTATCTTCTTGATTTCTCCATGTGCACTGTAACACAGGCCACCCCACATCCCCTGTGACACACTAAAGAATACAAATTACCGTCTTATTCTGAGGACGGTGACCTGCAGGAACATACCCGTCCTTTATACACCTTCCATAGCAGGGAAGACTGGGGACAGGTGATGTAGGAATAGTGGCATCCTGACCTCAGAGGTAGCTAAGGGACCAAGAGTCAAGGTTCGATTGATCATGTCCTGGTCCTTCTTCATGCCGGCCTACCTGGGTTTGACATGTCTTCTCTGTCCTGCCAGGCAACTATACGTCCAGGGTCTGGGAGTACTCGTCCACTGTTCAGAACTCTGAGGACATGCCCACAGTGCAAGGCAACTCCTCCTTCTCCCTGAAAGGTGAGCTCACTTCCTGCCCTTGCTTTGCTTACAGGTGACTTTGCTTGACTGTCCCCCTCTGGCTTGTCCCCCGCTCACACTCTCGAGGTGAGGGTGCCAACCTAGACGGAAGCTGGGCCTTTGGTGCATCCCAAGGCAGGGGAGGAGGCTGGGCTGTGGCAATGTTTCTTAGGTGTGACACACATACCGGGTCCTAAAGATGGGCTGGGACAGCAGGAAGTACCCACTCTGCATCCCTACCCCTGGCCTAGATGCTTCTTCTGGGCTACTTCCCCAGCCTCTCTGCTGTGGAGGTGATTTAACTCTGTTTACCCAGCGGCTCCCAGCAGCTGACTAGACCCCAGGTCATGTAGCAGCTCCTTTAGGAAGGAGAGATCAGGATTCTCAGGTCTAGCCCTCTTTTCCTATACTTGGCCCTACCTACTGTATCCCTGGGGGTCTTGAACAGGTTGAAGGAGCTATATCTCTTACTCCCCGGGGTTAGGGTCATTCTTAAAGCAGAGTCCAGTGTAGAGTAGGTCAGGGCCCTCCTGTCTCTCCCTCTAGGCCTTAGAGGCAACTCTGATGAGGACAGATTTCACCTCCCACTACACCCAAACGCTTATCCTGGAAGGATTAGAGGCTTGTCCCTTGGAATGAAGAGGGAAAGGAGTTGTCTGGGACACTGCCCCTCCCTGAACCTCTCCCTCCCCTATAGCAAACAGTGGCCTTTGAAGTGGATTTATCACCTTGTGGTCCAGTTCAGGCTAGGGCACAAGAGACCCTGGGGAAGTCCAGTATCTGGGGCAGGCTTGGGACACTGTGGGACTCCTTGGAATGTTGGCTCCCAGCAGGTGCTTACCTGCTCCTTGCTCAAGCCTAGCCTGAAGGTCACATGGTGCAGAGGGCAACAGCTCTTAGCCCTGGCTCAGACATTTCCCATCAGACTGCGTCCAGTCTCCTGCCGAGGAGGCCCTCCTCGGAAGGGCTTACCACTTGTAGTGAGTTCATGTCACCTTCAAGCTGAGTAGGAATAGCCTAGCCAGGTTGCCCTGTGTGCCAGGATAGCCCACAGTTCTGAGAGCCCCTTCCCCACACCCTCTGCCAGGTCCACAGGCAGGCAGGGAGCCTCAGGGCTGCCAGGCAGCTCTGACTCCCAGGTCTGTGCAAGCAAGGCTGTCGAACAGTGCTCCAGTGAGGTGCTAGAGCCTCAGCCTCCCGGAAGTCTACACCCATATCGCTAACACCTCTCTCTCTCCCAGCAGGCACTGGGAAAGCCCCCTATCAGTTCACAACCTTGGGACAGGCCACTGCAGAGTTTTCCAAGCCCCTGGACCGCAGTGGGCTGTTTAAAAACAATCCCGGTACCTGCCTGCTCCCCATCCCTCCCCTTCCTCTGCCACAGTAGGGCAGGTGGGCCATGCTCTGGGAGATTTCTGCCACTTCTAGAGGGTCCTGGTCCCCATTCCTCAGAGCTCCTCAGAGAAAGAGAGAGAAAGATGCATGTCCCCTACCCCCACCATCCCAGCTTCCTCTCTTTGGACTTCTGTCTGCTGCCGAGGCTGGTCTCCCGGGCCACCCCTGTCCCCACCCTTAGCTCTTACGGCTGGTATGGGTTTTTCTTTCTGGAAAGAGAGAGGTGAGGTCTCAATTTCCATTTCTCATTGTCACCCGGGACCCATAGAACCTTCTCTTTCTTGGGCAGCTTCCGCCCTAGGTGCAGGGACAGCCCCAAAGGTTCTTGCCCAGTGCAGAGGGGAGTTCTGCAGGTGATAGGGCCCACAGCATGCAGCCACAGCCTCGCCAGACAGTGGCTGCCAAGTATTGACCCTGTTAACCTCTCTAGCTTCTCATTCTCCAAGTCATGGGCGATCTGCCCTGCCGCCGCTGAGCAGGCTTTCCATCGTGCCACTCAGCCAAGTCCTTTAGAGGTCTCTGGGCTGAGAAGGAGGGTGGGGAGACAAGCAGCCTCACCCTGGCTAGCACCTTCTCACCAAGTACTGAGAGCCACCTGCTGGGACCTTGGGTTTGCTGTCTTAGCCTCAAGTGACAGTCACGCCGGAAAATGGCTGCCCTTCTGCAGGTTCCTGATCTGCTGCTGGTGAGATGTGAGACAACCAGAGCCAGGCAGAAGGAGTGAGATGATGGATTTGGAGTCCGGCAAGCCTTGGTTTCTAGTCCTGATAGCTCCTTGCTGGCATACGACTCAGGCAAACTGCTGAGCTAAAAGAAAGGACCGAGCAGGGGGCAGACACTCACATGGTGCTTGGCACAAGTGGGGCTCAATAAATGACCCTCCCAGCACGGCAGAGCCAGGAGTCCCTCCTTCTGGGCAGGGTTGGCAGGGGCTGCTGACTGAATGGCTGTTCTGGACTCTGGCAAAGGGACAGGTCTATGGGTGTTAAGTCCTCTGGGCCAGAGGGCGGTGATCCTAGCAGCATAATAGTGCAGACCTAGATTGGGAGACGACATTCTCCTGCTGTTTGGCTCCATCCATCTGTCTGGCTCCTCCTCCTTCTGTCTGCCTCACGGCCTCCTTTCTCCATCTCTCAAGATTTCCAGTTGGCAACCTCGCTACCCCAGCTGCTGCACACCTCTGCAGATGGCTGAACTTGGTCTTGGGCTGGATGATGCTTGGGGGTCACTTTGGGGCAGGCATCCAAGCTGCTCTGTCTATGGGGCTCCCTGATTGCCAGCCAGGGCTCCTCCCAACTGGGGCATCTTGTCTTCCCAGGCTATCCCTCCCTCCTCCGGAGCCAAGTGCCCAAGGCCCAGCCTCAGACTTGGAAGTCTGGCAAGCAGACGCTACTGGTGAGTAAGGTGTACCAAGAGAGATGCCAAGTATAGGCATGTCCAGGGACCTGGCAACTGTACAGACTTTCAGAGTCTGTGTGAAGAGAGTGACTTTTCTGGGCCATGCTGGGAGCATGGGAGGCAGCAATGACCCATACATGTAGCAAAGATAGAGAAAGGGACTTACAGGCAGGGGACACTGCCTTTGATCTCAATTTAGAGCCTGTAACATGGGCATCCTATGTTTGCATTTGCAAGGGATCACTGGGTATCTATGGTGGCTTGGTCTCCAAGAAGCATGTGATTGTGAAATACTCAGTACACTGGACCCACATCTTAGAGATGGATTTCACTCCCAGGGTTACTTTCCATCTCTGACAGCATATAGGCCATTAAGGGTGATGGAGTTGCAAAGCTAGAAAGGTATATTCAGGATTTACTCTCTAATAACCCTAAGCTGAAACTATTAGAAAGCAGCCCTGGAGGGGGGTGTGGTCAAGGAATCCTGCTGGCACCTCAGAACCACATACCCTTTTCAAGACTCTCTTCATTCTTGTATTTATGGGTGCAATGTAACTGTCTTCAGAGACACCAGCAAAGGGCACCAAATCCAATTACAGATGGTTGTGAGCCACCATGTGGTCGCTGGGATTTGAACTCAGGACCTCTGGAAGAGCAGTCGGTGCTCTTAACCACTGAGCCATCTCTCCAGGCCTTCTCTTCATTCTTATAATGTGATGGTGAGAAGAAGTGGCTCCCCAACTCCCTGCAGACTGGACGAGTCTTATCCTTGCCTGGGAACAGCACTGAGCCTCATCTACCCTAATGCTCCCCTCCCCAAGGCTTGCTAGGTCCTGAGAGGGCCATCCAGTGACTCATGCAGGTAGCACCAGGGTTTTGTTGAGATTGGGGGTGTGGGGGAAGAGCCCTCCCTTCTGCTGCTTTTGCATTTTGAGGTCAGACCACGGGATTTGCTCTGTTCTACAAAGAGCGGCTGGGGCTGGCTTAATTGAAAAAAGTCTTTAATTTGTGGGCGAGAGGAGCTAAGCAATTGCATGTAATGCGGAGCTGGGCCCAAGGGCATTGATGCAGCAGGACTGTGGGAGACAGATAATGGGAGCAAGTCATTGCTCTCCCTCCTGTACCCCTTCCTGATTCCCAGACCCGAGTGCCCACGGGGAAGGCTCTCCAGCCTCCGAGGCTTCAGCAAGGCAAGACTGCTGTCCTACTGTGGCACCTAGTGTTGGGAGGATAGAGGCCAGTGTAGTGAGGCCTGAGAGTCAGGCAGCCTGGTGCCTAGGCCCCAGCCAACACCAGCTTCCTATGTGATCTTGTGGGAGTCAATCTTCCATGCCTCAGTTTTCCCATTTCTAACATGAGTTCCAGAGCTTGGGCAATCTCATAGTCCTTCTGACTCTCACATGTGGTGACCCTAACTAGGGAAGGATGGAAATGAGCACCCCACTCCCCCCTGCCCCTGCTTCTCAGACAGCAACATTGTACACTGACCTGCAATCCATCCATATGCTATTGACGCAGCCTTTCTGAAAGAAAAGTTCTTACCTATCCACCTTACCCTGTGGACTGCTTTGGGACCCTGGAATGGACCTGAGGGCCAGAGAGACCTGGCTCCAGGCTCTGTTCTGCTAAAGCAGCCCTGTGACTTTGTCCTGTGCTCTGTTTTCCTTCTTGGGCCTTACTTTCATCTTCTGTGAATCAGTGGTTTAGCCCAAGTCTGGGTTGAAGATCCTCCTGCCCTGGCCTTGCGTAGGCCTGATTCCTACTATGCAAGAGCGTCAGACCAGGGGCTTCTGGGAGGCCCAGAGCAGCTCTGTGCCTGACCCACTTAGGGACAAGGCTGATTCCTGAGACCCTCTGGAGGCCAGCAGTGCTTGTAGTGGCCAGGGACAGCTCCGTTTTGTTCTTCCATGTCAGCCTGAGGGACTGAGTTCTCAGCGGGGGTTAGGAGGAAGGCAGGAAGGGGCTGAGTGCCCTGAAATTGTCATATGACATGATCCACAGAGGAGGTCAGGAAGGCTCCCGAGAGAGAGGCTGAGAGGCTGGAGCAACATGATTGTGGATGGTGGGGAGGGAGCACAGTGGAGGGAGGAGCTAGCACAGTGGTACACTCACTCTGGACCCTTCTGTCAGGGAGACTCAGCAGAGAGAGTGTAAGCTGAGTGAAGGACTTGAGACACCAGAATAATACCAGGAAGTGGAGTGGAGCAGGGGGTGATGGGGTTTGGAGTCCAGTCTCTGGGTCCCTCATCCTGTTCCCCCTTGTTCACTAACTGGTGACTTGGGCAAGTTGCCCAGCCTCTCTGTGTCCTGGTTTGCTTATTTATAAAGTGGCTGTGATCATAGTCGCCTATTTAATTGGATGGTTGTAAAACCTAATTGAGTCTGTCGATGGCAAGCCCCTGGCACGGTGCTGTGTAGTTTTGTAGAACACAAACTGCTATAGCACACGGTGGCTGTGGTGACATTAGGACACTGGTGGGGGGGGAGGGGTGGGATGATGTCCAAGCTCATATGCGAAGTGGCAGGGACAGACTCTAGTTAGAATTTGGACCCAGAAGTTATGGTATCACCAGCCACCTCCTGGTAGCAAGATAGGTAGATCTTGCAGGCCACTTCAGAGTCTAGACTGGGTGGGATGGCTATGGGGTTCTCTCACCACCTGGCTACCCTAACCATTCCTATCTCCCCACAGTCTCACTACCGGCCATTTTATGTCAACAAAGGCAACGGCATTGGATCTAACGAGGCGCCCTGAGTTCAGCGCGGAGCTCCTCTACCCCATCTTCCCGTTGCTCCTGCTTTCTAAGCTACTGCGCTTTCTCCTGGGCAGGAGCCCAGCCCCACTCCGCCTCCTCACAGCCTCTGACAGCACACCCAGGGCATCCTAGCTTCCTCTGCTCCTTTTCTGCTTGGTGACACACAGTCACTGTGACTTCTAGGTGTGAGCCCAAGTTACCTACCACAGGGGCGTGAGACAGCCAGGCTCCTTTCTCATAAACCAGGCCCAGTGCCACCTGCCCAGCCAGGCTCTGCCGTGTCAGGCTTGGTGACCATTTCCATCCACTGGGTGCCTAGTGAAGGCCATCTCTTTACTCCCATCCCTTGGGCTCAGGTTGTGTTGGCAGCCCGAGCCTGTCAGCAGAAAACAGGTCCTGTGTGTCCTCTTGACTCCCCCTTACTACAGTATGACTGGTCTTGGCCACGCCTTAGGGGATGCTCTCAGCATCTTGGCTTTCTCCTCGTCCAGCAGAGAGGCTCTGCTATATCCTCTTTGAGGCTGCAAAGCCAGTGAATAGGCTATCCTATCTGGAGAGAGGATTGTAGCCTAGACATTTCTCTGCTGTTGCTTGGAAGAGCGGTTCCCTAGATGCACCACAACCCACTCATGAAAATTTGCCTGTAGACTTTCACGAATATGGGAATTTGGTGCTCTTCACAGTAATGGCCAGCAGGAGGGCTGGTAAGAGTGACATCACCTAAGAGGTACCACCCATCTCAGGAGAGCCAGCCTCCATCCATGTCACATGTCACTGGGCTTTGAGAGGGCCAAATCAGGAACAGCACTGGGTAGTGGGAGCTTGTCTCCCACTCTGGGCTGATGGGGCTTCATGGGTCAGCTTGCAGGGGTGGGGAGGGCTACTTTTGGCTTAGGCTTCCCCCTCCCTGAATAAACCATTTGTCTCTTTACTTCTCTAGTCCTGAGTGGATTGTCACTTAGGGGACTGGTGTAAACAGTCCCTCCCCCCCCCACACACATACACACTGTTACTTCTTTTGTTTTGTTTGGCTTTTTGAGAGAGGTGTTTCTCTGTGTAGCCCTGGCTGTCCTGGAACTCATTCTGTAGACCAGGCTGGCCTCAAACTCACAGAGATCCACCTGCCTCTGCCTCCTGAGTGCTGGGATTAAAGGCGTGTGCCACCACCGATGAAATTCTCTTCGTGTATCTTGAAAACATGCTGCCTTTGGGTCTAGTCTGGGTCTCTGAAGAAAGAAGCCTGGAACTTTCCGAGGCACCCTTTCATCAGCACTGAACACAAAAGACAGAAGCCTAGGGAGCTCTTTAGGTCCCCTGAGAGCCCTAAAGCAGTGGTTCTCAGCCTTTAATGCTGTGACCCTTTAATACAGTCTCTTGTATTGTGGTGACCCCCCCCCAACCACAAAATTATTTTCTTTACTACCTCATAACTGCAATTTTGCTACTGTTATGAATCGCAATAATATTTGCATCTTCCAATGGTCTTAAATGACCCCTATGAAAGGGTCATTTGACCCCCAAGGGGTCATGACTCCCAGGTTGAGAAATGCTGCCCTAGGGTCTGCCATAGGTGCTTTGAGCTTGTGACTTGAGCCCAGTAGTAGAGGTGTACCAGAGGTATGGCCCAAGGACATTCACCAGGTAAGGGCCCTGGGTAATGGAGACCACAGCAGAGGCTGCCTCCCAAGGGACAACACCATTTTGGACTTGGGGTACGGAGGAAGGGGATGACACCATCCAAATCCCTAGGACCCCAGAGAAGCCTATGGGACAGTCAGGGAGGACTTTCTGGAAGAGGTGACCAATGCAGACAGAAGCACGGTGTAATAAAGAGTACAAACTTGACAAGGTCTCCCCTGGTGGGGCCAGGGCATCATCGTCCATCTTTGTTCGTATGGTCCTTACTTTCCCTCCTACCCCAGGCTGTCAGAATGCTGACAGGGATGGGGGACATCCCCCACACCCCACACTGCACACTGTGAAAAGAATCTAAATCAGCTTCAGCTCATGTCTCTGAAGCAGCAACAAGCCTCCCCCTTCCCTGTCCCTCTGCCTATGGGTTCAGGGGGGCTCTCAGATCTCAACAGCCAGGCCTCCCTAGAGAAGCCCCTGGGAGCCAGAGGGAGGGGATAAAGAAACGGTAAAGGAGGGGGACTCAAAAGGCTCGAGAAAGGCGGAGGTGGTGGTGGTGGTGGGGTGGTGTCACAGGCTCCTTTGGAGAGCCCTCGGCACTGTTAAAGGACCTGCCATCATGTTCTGATCCCCTTGGTGTCACCCTTGAGAGCAAAGACAGAGTTTCCTATACTTGGTTCATGCTCCTTAGGTCCCTGCTGTTTTCCCTAAGAAATGGCCCCCAAGAAGTGCCCAGCAGTTAGGTACTTAATGCTACGAAGTCCATTGGTCTTTTCTAGGACCTATGCTTTGGAGCTGAGATGCCCAGACTCTGAGAACAATGCTGGCCCTAGAGGCTCGCAGTCTTGGGGGCTCCTGTTCCCATTTCCCACTGCAGAGGAGGGAATGGGATAGAAGCCAGAGTTCTCCAGGGGAAAAGTCATGGGGGAGGAGGGTGGGGGTGGGCCACTGCCTAACCTCAGTAGGACTGCCACCTACAGCACAGAGGTAAGGCAATGGAGAGGCCCTCTGCTGCACCCTCTGCTGGGACCCAGGTGGCAACATCACTGAGTGCACCGTCCCTTCCCATCAACCCCCCCACCCCCAACACACACACACACACACACACACCCCATTTTCACAGCTGTGGTTATAAAGCAACCACAGACCCTTCTCTCCCAGCTCCCAGGCCACCTCCTTCTGAGAGATTGGTTGTCAGTCCTAGGACATAGGAAGAGTTTCTCTCAGAAGGGGAGGGAGAGAACAGAAGTAGAGGTCTGGTCACTTTGTGTTCATCTCGGACCCAGAGCAAAGGTCTGGCTTGTAGGTGGTTCTGGGTGACACAGGTGCCTGTTAGCAGACAGGAAAGATGTGGGCTACCCTGGAGTACAGTAGGAAACTCTAGTTAGGCAGTTAGGGGATCTAACTTCTCACCCTGGCCCTGTCATCTTCTCTGTGGAACTGGGCAAGCCATTTACCCTCCCTAGGTCTGGCCTTTCCCAGTGTCCCCATTGGATCATTACTGGGGGTCCATTCTCAGCTGTCACAGCAAAGAGGATCAGAAGGGACTGGGAAATGCGCCCGGCTCATGGGCAGGGACTGGAGTGGAGGTTAGGCTGGGATCTGGGCAGCGATTCCCATTCCTGGGCTCTCTTTCCCCAGCCCAACTGCTTCTTCTTTCCTTGAGACCAGACTCAGGGCCTCAGGCCTCAACCTGGGAGAGACCATTCCTTTCAGAAGAGAAGGCTGGGGCCTTGCAAGCTTTGGGGTCTGCTCTGGGTCTCCAGGACCCTAGGGACAATGCCATTGTGTCCTAGAGCACTGATCCCCACACATGGGCATGCTGGGGGTGGGGACACTCAGAAAGAGTCTCCGGATGAGAGGCAGAGGGAGAGGAGGACATCAGACACAAAGGGGACCTAGGAAGACGTTCAGTGATGTGCTGGGGCTTCTCTGCACGCAAGGAGCCAGGTGAGGCTGCACAGTCAGAGCCACTCAGCCCGGGCCGGGATCCTGACTGTTCCATATACCAATTCCGTGATCGCGGGCACATTGTGCTACCTATATGTACATCATCGGAAGAAGAACTTTTAAGAGATAACAATGAGTCCCAAAACCCTGTTTGCAAAGATTATTCTTGGAAGTGATCTATAATTGAGAGATTGTGATTTTGTGAATCATCAAAGCAATGGCAGTGAACAATGACAAAGTGGTCAGAAGCTCGAGTCTACCACTATTGCTGTTGTTAGTATATATTCTTCCATATTTTCATACACTGTCATCTTTCACAACACTTTTTTTTGGAGACTCTCTTGTAGCCTAATGTGGTCTCAAACTCACTATGCAGCCAAGAATGGCCTTGACCTCCTAATCTGTGTGTCACACGATGGGATTGCAGGCCTGTGTTAGGGCACCTGGCTCTTTCATTTTTAGCTCCTGCCATTTGGTAATGAGCTCTACAACTCAGGCTCCTGGGGTTCTAGAACTGACCAGCAGGTGGCAGCATTTCACTGCCATTAATGGGCACAAAAAGTACTCATCTGCCTAGGTGGCGTCTGGGTTACTCAGCTCTTCCACAGAGGGAGCCAGCCTGCTCCCCCATAAGCCTCATCATTAGCTAAACAGATCTTCTTGTCCCGGACAAGATGGGCTAGGAAGCACTGTGGCGAAGGGTAAACCCCTGGCCTGAGCAGGAGTGAAGGACTCGACCCTTGTCCCACCAGTGCATGACGTATTTCTGTGGGCTCTGCGGTAGGGCTGGCCTGAGCAGGGGCTGTGGACCTACCAGGTTCCTTTCTGCAGCCTTCCACCCATCTCTGTTCTCTCATCACATCTTCAAGCCATCTCCCAAGAGTGACCAAGGCAGTTTTGTCTTTCCGAGTATTGACTATTAAGTTTGAAAACGAGCTGTTGTTCAGTCACATAAACAAGGGAGATAAACACTAATTACTTGGTGGATGTGCCAACTGCTGGTTCGGAATCCATCACCTTGCCAAGGCTGAGGCTCAGAAGAGGCTAAGGGAGAGAAGATGGGGATGTAAGCTGGTCCCCTTGGGGCCAGTAGATGAGGAGTCTACAGGGGTAAATGAGCTCAACGCTCCCCAGGGAGATGAAAATACTTCCAGTGACCCTCAGATTCACCAGGATGGATGGAACTCTAGGGGAGGAAGGGAGGCAGGGAGGGGGAAGGAGCGAGGGAGGGAGATCTTTGGCTAGGCTCATGGTCATCAATACATTAATATCAATCGGCCACAGTGTTTTGTTTCCCTGGTGGCCTGTCAGCCCTTGGTAGAGCCTTGCACTTCTTTAAGGTTGGCCCATCACTACCTTGATGGGCCATAAACCCCATTATTGACAATGACCTACCTTCAGGAGGCTGATCTGGTAGTGGGAGGCCTGGCTAGGGGAGCTTGGGTTCAAAAGGACTCTACTGGCCTTAGGGATGAGGGCCGTGTCTACAATGGCCAAGAGGTGTAAGCTCAGCCAGATGTGTTTATTTCCTGGGCCCAGGTGAGACAGATATACAGAGGTCACACTGAGGGGACAGGGTTGGGGGAAGACACAGGCCAGGGAATGAAACTCCATCCATTCATCCTTGTAGCCTCATGCTGTTTGCAGCTGAGGGTCTGCATCGGCAGATTCACCCAAAGGCAGATTAAAAAAAAAAGTTACAGAAAAAAAATCGCACCTGTATGGAACATGGAGACTTTTTTATCCTTTGTCATTATTCTCCAAATAATTCACTTATTTACATAGCATTTGCACTGTATCAGATATAGGTAATTGTGAAGATCTGAAACGTCCAGGAAGATGCGTGTGGGTTATATGCAAATTCCACAGCGTTTTACACAAGTAGCTTGTGCATCTGTGGATCTCAGGGGTTGGGAATTGTAATCAATCCTAGTCAGGCACCAAGGGGTGACATTATTGGAGCCATAGCAAGAGTTAAGCACAGAAGGGGTGGAGGACTGCAGGGTGGAGGTGACCTGAGTCTAGCTTTCCCTGGGGGGAGGTGAGCTGACGTAATGTGGTAATGTAGTGGCTGTCTCCACGGAGGCCGTGTGGAGCATTTAAGAGGAGGATTCAGCATACACCGAAAGCAGAGATCCTTGTGGACCAGGATGGCTGTATAGAGATCACCCAGCAGCCTGGTTGTGGAGATGGAAGGACACGCAGTCCGGGAAGCAGACCCATGCTGAGCAGGAAGTAGCTGTGGGCAGAGAGCGCTGCTATGCAGGACAGGCAAGTGGGGGAGCAGGTCCCAGCTGCAAAGTGTGCTAACACAGGCCAGGGATGTTTTGCCTCAACTGTCGAGGGCTAATGAGGAAGGATACTATCCCAGAGATCACCCCTCCCTTATGCCTGTGTGGCAAGGAGCATGTTGGGTCAATAGAACAAGATACTTTTTTTTCTTTCTGCCCCTCAGTTTTCTTGTCTGCAGAATGGGATTAATACTGTACCAAAATGTGAGAATTAAATACAAGCAAGGACTGGTCCACAAAGTGCCTGGCACTTTGCTGTTGATGGCGGACAGGTGCTAAATGAATAGGGCAGGGGTGGCCCCGTCCTCCCGTTCCCTGAACACTGTTCTTGTGATAATGGCTCAGAAACCAAACTTTCCCATGTAGGCAAAGGCCTGCTAATCTTTGATGTTGCTTGACTGTGCACACTGTGGCCAGGCTGAGCCTGGGCCCTTCCTTTCCCCATGGGCATGTAGCCACAGGTCCCCCGAGCTGAGTCTGGTAGCGGGAGGGACAGAGGCCAGGCTCCTTCCGGAGTGCAGGGCTGGCCGCTACTTGTATGCACGGGTGGCCGGGGTAATTAATTTACGCATTTTATCCTGCTTAGACTAATAAGATCCCATCCGCCTTCCCTGAGCCCTTCTCGCTGAGCACATGTGATGTCATCTCCACTCCAGAGAAGCCCCATGCTTCCTGCTGATGTCCTTGTCTCAGCCTTTAGGTCCTGGGTCCACACACTCGAGGCTGTTCATTTTTCCTGCCCGAAGCCTGCTAGTCCAGGAATACCACAGAGGCTATCAAAAGATGCCAATCAACTTTTGTGTAGCCGGCTCACTGAGTCTGCAGAGTCTATCTATATTTGTGCATCTAAGCAACTGGGGAAGAAAATTACTTGAAAAGGACGGCATCTACATTAAACATGTATAGGCATTTTTGTCTTGTCATTAGTCCCTAAACAATACCACCCGGCACCTATTTCCATAGCGTTTGCATTGTCTGAGGCATCATAAGTCATCAGATGCCATGCACAGTATACAGGATACGGTGCAGGAGGATCTGCGTGGGTTGCATGAGAGGACGTGCTGCTGTATACATGAGATGAGCTCATCTGTGGAATTAGGTACCCACTGCATCCCAGAACCAGACCTTCTTGGAGTCAGAGGGACCAATGTGCACCATGTGAAGGAAAACGAAGACCCAGGAGTCCATCTTTGAAGCTCTTGGCTATTGTTCTCATCCCCTCTGAGCAGAGCCTGGCTCAGAAATAAGCAGAAACATGATGCTGTCCTCTGCATAGTGACATGGCGGCGTGGTCCCAGCAGAAGGTTCCCAAGTGAAGATCAGGCAGTGGAATAGTGGCTGTTAAATTCTGCTGTTATGCCAAGAAAGGGAGAAAGGGACAGAGACACAGAGAGACTGGCCCGAGGGCAGGTACGCAGGAGCGAAGCTGTCCCCACAGTACATCTGGAAGCCACAAGGCAGGACAACACGGGAACTTTCCCCTGAGGTCCTCTGGAGGGTTTTGAGTCTCCAATGCATTGAGCAGCATCATGTATTCAAAAGTACACTGGCTGTTGAACGGTAAATACAAGTGAGACAGAGACGCCATTTTTGCAGTGTGTATATATCAGGTACTGCTCTGTGTCTGGGGAAGGGACATAGGAAAGGACATAGGAAGCTATGCGTTTCTTAAGAGAGTGAGGTGAGGAAGAGGTAAGGTCTCAGAGAACTGGTGGTGGATGCAATGCCAGGGCTAGCCTGGGCTCCCTCAGCTCACACAGGAATCCAAGCAGATGCTTGAGGTGTTTTGAAGGTAGCATAGGAGTTGCCTGGAGGGGGAAAGGATATGGGGTGGGGGTGGGGGGAAGATTTAGGGTCCTCACTTCCATCAACCTTCCACTCAAGGAGCTGGAGAGGAAAGCCAGCCTTAGCCCTGGCATTTCCGTGACAACTGTATCCTCCAGACCTGTCTGAGTGGACACTTTGGGACTTGGTTCTATACCAGCTGCTCTGTCAAAGCAAGGCTCCTCATTAGCTGAGGACAGCAGGCCAGCTCCTTCCGGCTGCTTCCCTCTACTTACGGATTCCATTTGTATGCTCTGAATCCAAATCCTGCAGGATTTAATATCCACTCTGTAATCTACCGGCACCAATAGGCATTATCTAACTAAACCTTAAATTGGAAATGCTAGGCTTCCATTTTCCCCATGCCGTCGGGAGGAGCCGGGGCTCTGTTCGTCCGATGTAATTTACTCTTGCACTAATTAAAGCGCATCTCGCCGCTGTCCTCGCAGGCACGAAGCCTGCTCCATGGGCTGCATGCAGGAGGTAAGGCGAGGACCTGGGCTGGCTCATCCAGATCGAAGAGTGCTGCTGGCTTAGTCCCAAATTCCTTTTGCTTTAGGTCCACTTCATTTCCAGTCACATGACCCCCGGACATGTACGCAGGACCCCAGCTGTCCCCATGGTACATCTGGAAATCACAAGGCAGGACAGCACCAGGACTTTTCCCTGAGGTCCTCTGGAGGGTCATGAGTCTCCAATGCATTTGATCAACATGTCACTGACTCTATCATTCATTCACTCATTCATTCATTCATTGCCTTTCACCTGTATTATTCATTCATTGCCTTTCACCTGTATTAAGTGCTCATGGCAGGCACTGAAATAAAATATATTAAACCTATGATCAGGCTCTTCCTACTTGGCCTCATTTGCCATGATGGTTTTATTTGACGTAAATTCTCAGGACACACTATCTTGTTGAGGAGTCCTTGGGGAATAGGTAATGTTGTCATAGGTTATCACTCCCTGCTTGACATTTTTCAGTAACTCTCATTTTAAAAAAAAATTAATCATTTTATTTCGAGATAACTTATAGTTGTCAAACTACAGGTCATCGTGAGAAACAGTGGAGATGGGGGGGTGTCCTTCATTGTGTTCCCCAATATTAGCATCTTGGAACAACACAAATCATGTCCAGAATGTTGAAGTTGATACAGCCAAAACACAGGACAACGTTATCACCAAAGGATTCTGCTGAAAGCAGATCACTTTCCCACAGGCCCCCGTGTTAGCCAGCTTTTCACTGATGTGACCACATACTTGGGAGAAACCAACTTCAAAAGGAAATGTGTGTTTTGGCCAGTGGTCTCACAAGTGTTAGGCCCTGGTTGCTTTTAGGCCTGTGGTAGCACATTTTGACAGAAGCTGAAATCGTGTGTGTGTGTGTGTGTGTGTGTGTGTTGTGAGAGTGTGAGTGAATGTGTGTGAGTGTGAGTGTGTAAGTGTATGAATGTGTGAGTGTGAGTGTGTAAGTATATGAATGTGTGAGTGTGTAAGTGTATGAGTGTGTGTGTGTGTGAGAGAAAATGTGTATGTGAGTATGTTGTAAGAGAGAGTGTATGAGCAAATGTGTGTGTGTAAGTATATGAGTGTGTATGTGTGAGTGTGTGTATGTATATGTTGTGAGAGAGAGTGTGTGAGTGAATGGGTGTTATAAGTATATAAGTGTGTGTGTGTGTGTGTGTCTGTGTGTGTGTGCTGCTCCACTTCCTATAGATTCCACCTCCTCCCAACAGCCCTTTAAACCGTGACTCCCACCTTGCATTAGCACACTGATGACGTCAGAGTCCTCACCATCCGGTGTCTCCCAAAGTCCACTCTGAACCTTGCTGCAGAGGGGACCAGACCTAAGCAGCCTAAGTGTTCATGGTCCAAACCAGGGGCCGGAGAGATGACTCAGAGTGCTTTCTGCTCTTGCAGAGAACCCGAGTGAGGCTCTCAGCGCCCATGTCAGACGGCTAACATCCACCTGTAGCCCCAGTTCTGGAGGAGCTGATCTACCTTCTGTCCTGCTTGAACACCTACGCTCGTGTGCACACACCCTTCCCGCCAACCCACCCCCCACACACAGGTGATTAAAAATTGGAATAAAAATGAATGTTTTAAAAACTCCAACTATAACACCCCCTTTCCCTGGCCCATAGAAATCTCTGGTCAGCCGTTTCTCATATCTATAATTTTGCTTTTTCACAGATAAATTCAATACGCCATGAGCTTTGGAGACCAGCTTGAAAATTCATAGATCCTCACACCTTGGTAAGTGAGACGCAGTTCGCTAACCCATTTCACAGCAATGCAGGTGGGAGCCCAGAGGCAATGCTCCCTGAAGAGGCTGGATCTCAGGATGGGCCACCCTGGCTGTCCTCCAACCCCAGGCTCTCAGACACAGCACAGACTCGCAGGTATGGCTTTGACTGATGGTTTTCCCCAAGGCAAAGGGAGCTCCTACCGCTTTTAGAACACAGTTCGAGCCCAGCCTGGCCTGCCGTCAATTCAATCATCAGAGGGCCAGTGTCTGCATGTTCTCTGAGTCTGAAGTCTTCATTTATGGATTATATGTGTGAGTGCTCTCTCTGCACATACAGCTGCATGCCAGAAGAGGGCACTAGATGCCATTTCAGATGGTTGTGTGCCACTATGTGGTTGTTGGGAAATGGACTTGGGGCCTCTGGAAGAAGGGCCAGTGTTCTTTACTGCTGAGCCATCTCCCCAGAGCGAGTGTGAATTCTTAAGGACAGGAGAGGAGCCCCCATGGATAGGCCCTTGCCATAGTTCTGGGTTGGAAGGATAATCTTGCAAAGATGAGGCTGCAGGTGTCTGGCCTGGGCTTGGAGGTCCCTCTCACCTTGGGTATGTGTATAAGGGTACTTTAGCATTGACTCACTGTTCTCTCTAAGACCAACCCAGCCCCATAGACAGAATGGCTTAGCTCCAAAGTGGTGTCATTCGAAGAGCTAAGCCAGCATAGGATTGCTGTGTGGCCGGCATGAGCAAGTCTCCATGACCCTCTCTTCTCCATCAGCCGTGAACTCTGTGACCTTAGACTTGCTCCTGGGAATTGGACTGGCAGCTGACAGGGTTACAGAGCTCCTTCAGCACTGGCCAGAATCTCATCTCCCCTTGAAGGCTGTTTTCATGTCATCCGCTCTCTCTGCACACAGTGAGCGTTCTAGGCCTATGGGAAGCAGTGCTCCCTAGACTCAGCCCAGGGCCAGCAAAGCTACTGCCTGTGTGCCTCAGTGAGAGAAGAGTATTTCTCAGGTTGGAGGGTGTCCTCTAGAGGGCAGGACCGGGGCTGGTGGGAAGGGGTTGTGACAGGGGACAGTCTTTGTTCAACAACAAAGACTTTTGTGGTGACTGGAGGAATTCAGTGGTAGAGCAGACTATTCGGTGGGGTAGTGGGCCTCTGTCAGGGAAGATTTTCACACACTCGATCAGTTGTTGCCCACTGATTGTCGGCTTTGGGAAAGCATCATGGATGGATACATCCCTGGGGTTTCACAGATATGGGTTCAGGTCTCAGTTCCGCTACTTTTCCACCTTACAATCCCTAGCAAGTTCACTGTGGCTCGTGTTCTCATCTGCAAAGTGGGAATAATGTAGTTCCCTACCCACCTCAGAGGAGGACGAGAAGTGGTCAGGGCATAAATGAACCCACAGAGATGGTGGCGGCACACACAGGACCTCACAGGTTCAACCCAGGCAAAGTGTCAGCACTGGGACAGGGAGTTGAGCACAGTCCCACCCATAACTAAAAGCCGTTTCAATTGATGCCATCTAGGAATGAGGAAATCTGGTTTCAACAGAGTGACATCGGATGTATCGACCACACTCCAAAGCGGGCCCCATACCCAGGAATACTTGGCCAACACAAAATGGGCTCCATTTTATTTTATTTCGTTTGTGTGTGAGCTTTTTGCTTTATTGTGTGTGTTTTTTGTTTGTTTGTTTTTCACCTTATTGGCATTTTTATTTGCTTGTCTTGATTTCATTTCATTTTTGTTTTGAGAAAGCAGAAAGAACATGGAATTGGGTGGGTAGGGAGGATCTGGGAGGACTTGGGGGAGGGAAAATATGATAAAATATATTGTGTAAAAAAGAGAAAGAGAGAGAGAAAGAAATGTCCTAGCACAAAGTACACACAGGAGCCTTGCATAAATTACTTTCTATACGTGATTCTTTCTATTCCATAGAGGATTCTATAATAAACACTCCACCATTAAGCATCTGAAGAAAAATCTGGGCCCAAGTCAGTCTAAATCAGAGCTGTGGTCATCTGTCTGAACCACAGAACTGGGTGCAGTTAGGTATTCAAATCTGCACCAAGGGGCTTGCGATCCAAGGAAATAAAGAACACAGCTCCCTAAATAACAGGCAAGCACCCAAGTCTAATATGGGCAAGAGCTCTGGATGTGTATCTTGCTAAGGAAGATACAAACAACCAAAACACAACCAAAAAGTGAGTCTCTGGGATCTGCTTCCCTGGTGCAGGGATTACAGGCACGAGCCGCCAGTCCTGGCATTTTAAACGTGGCTTCTGTGAGTGTGAGCTCAGCAAGCACTTGACTGACTGAACCACCTCCCAGCCTAGAATTACACATTCTAAATGAGGGAGCTAGTTGGCATTTAAAGTCTGTATCCAAAAAGCTATTACAAGGAGAAATGAAGCCATATCAGAACTTGAGCTGAGTGCAAGCTATGGAGGCTGGGGACTGGTGGAGGCTGGAGGGTGGTGGAGGCTGCAGGGTGGTGGAGGCTGGAGGGGTGGAGGCTGGAGGGGTGGAGGTTGGAGGGTGGTGGAGGCTGGAGGGGTGGTGGCTGGAGGGTGGTGGAGGCTGGGTACTGGTGGAGCCTGGGACTGGTGGAGGCTGGAGGGTGGTGGAGACTGGAGGGTGGTGGAGGCTGGAGGGTGGTGGAGACTGGAGGGTGGTGGAGGCTGGAGGGTGGTGGAGGTTGGAGGGTGGTGGAGGCTGGAGGGTGGTGGAGGCTGGGGACTGGTGGAGGTTGGGGACTGGTGGAGGCTGGGGACTGGTGGAGGTTGGGGACTGGTGGAGGCTGGAGGGTGGTGGAGGCTGGAGGGTGGTGGAGGCTGGGGACTGGTGGAGGTTGGGGACTGGTGGAGGCTGGGGACTGGTGGAGGTTGGGGACTGGTGGAGGTTGGGGACTGGTGGAGGTTGGGGACTGGTGGAGGCTGGGGACTGGTGGAGGCTGGGGACTGGTGGAGGCTGGAGGGTGGTGGAGGCTGGAGGGTGGTGGAGGTTGGGGACTGGTGGAGGCTGGGGACTGGTGGAGGTTGGGGACTGGTGGAGGCTGGGGACTGGTGGAGGCTGGGGACTGGTGGAGGCTGGAGTGGGTGGAGGCTGGAGGGTGGTGGAGGTTTGGGAGTGGTGGAAGTTGGAGGTTGGTGGAGGCTGGGGACTGGTGGAGGTTGGAGGGTGGTGGAGGCTGGGGAGTGGTGGAGGTTGGGGACTGGTGGAGGCTGGAGGGGTGGAGGCTGCAGGGTGGTGGAGGTTGGGGACTGGTGGAGGCTGGAGGGGTGGAGGTTGGGGACTGGTGGAGGCTGGAGACTGGTGGAGGCTGGAGGGGGTGGAGGCTGGAGGGTGGTGGAGGCTGGGGACTGGTGGAGGCTGGAGAGTGGTGGAGGCTGGGGACTGGTGACCTTATTCATGGGCATTTTGGGTGGAGTATAGTGGACCTTGGGCCTTTCTTCTGGGATGTCGTATGCCCACAGAGAGTGGAGTTAAGTGCTAAACTCAGACCTTTTGGTAGCATCCATTGTCTCTGTCAAGAAGGTATCCGCTGAGCAATCTCTCTGGTCAGTTTTAGTGGAGGTCAGTATTCTATCCCACCCTGCTGCCTCTATGGAGAGGCAATCACGTCATTATGATGCTATGCAGATGGCTATATATGATCCTGGGTTTCCCAAAGATTGACCACGTGTGACAGGCTTGGAGGCAATGGATGGGACCAAGTCTGGCCTTGGATGGTAGCCAACCCTCTGACCTCAGTCTTCCTACCAAAGGTGTCTGAGATGCCAGTTCCCACTGCAGGCTACAATGCACATAGCAAGAGTACAAATGAAAACTGTGCATGATGGGGTACAGCTATCATCCCAGCCTGCAATAGGAGCAGGCAGAACGTTTGCTGCAAGTTTGGGGCTAACCTTGTCTACATAGCAAAATCCTGTTCTTCACAAAGGGCTGGGCATGTAGTTATGTTGATAAAATGTTTGATCATTATGTACAAAGTTCTGTGTTTGATCCCAACACTCCATAAATCAGGCACAATGATGTATATCTATAATCTCAGCAGAGACTGGTCAAGGCCATCCTTGGCTATATACTGAATTTGAAGTCAGCTTGGGGTACATGAGGCCCTATATATTATAATTTTTTAAAGTGAAAAATGACAAACAGGAACCAATTTTGTTGACTTTGGCCTTTGAATTTACCCCGTGAATGGATGAGGGGTCGATTATCCCAATTATCAGATAAAGAAGTGAGGGGCCATATTTGGGGTGCCTTTCCAAAGGACACGAAGACGAGACAAGAGGGACCCTGCTCCAACTGCATGTCACCTGGCTATCCTCACTGCTGTATTCTGGAAACACTGCAGGACAGAATGCTTCCAAGAACATCAACAACGACTGCTTTCACCAGCAGGACACACCTCTACACATGGACAGATGCTACCAGCTCCTCCAAGGAAGGAGGCAGGGTCCCCTCAGCACCTCTCAGGCTGAGGAGTCTCTTGGATAGGATGAAAGTGTGGGTCTGGTAGGGGCTGGGGAAGGCAGCAGGGGAGGAAGGCTGTGGGTGCTCAGGTCTGTGAGGGGGTAGACTCCACACCTCCTTCTTCAGGGCAGAGTTGGGGGTCCAGTCATCTCTTCATGGTCCTCCGCCTCTTCCTGAGGCCGGGAGAGATGAAGAGACTGGCGCTCTGCAGTGGTCCGTGGTGCTGCAGATCAGGCTGAATCGCACAAGCACTCTTGATAAACAGCGGTAGCTCCGCTCCTGCCAGCTAACAGGATTAATCTAAATGCACGCAGGCACAGCTGGGGGAAATCAAAACACAGGACCCAGGCGACATGACACTCCTTAGCAGTGGACCCCTCCTAGTCTCCAGCCGTAGCATGTCAACCTGCCCTGTGTGTGCCAGAGTGTGCTGAAGTAGGTTTCTGAGGGCCTCATGATACCCCCTATGTATCAAGGGCTCAGGTGACCCTGGGGGAAGGACCAGGGGACAAATGGCACATGAGGGAGGCTGGGCATATGGGCAGTTTGGGAGCCATGGGCAGGGAGGGACACTTGCTTTGGGGGATAGGAGAGGACTCTGAATACTCCTGTTACCACCCCACCACCTGGCCACCTCGCTCTCCAGCCACTCAGCCACCCTGCCACTGGCCACTCTGCCAGTCCTGCTGATGGGACACTCACCCTGGTAACCTTCAGGAGAAGGAGAAACAACAGGCACCTGGAGCTTGTTCTGGTCTCCTTATTTACTTATATTTACCCAGACAGACACCCCATTCTACCTCACGTCTTTTAGCCACCTGTAACCCCACTGTGCTGCTAAAGAAACTGAGGCAGGGTTGGAAGATCATATTCTCCACAGAGATGGCATTTCCTCCGCTGTAGGGGAAAGAGGGGGATTGTGTGTGTGTGTGTGTGTGTGAGAGAGAGAGAGAGAGAGAAAGAAAGGGAGAGGGGAATTACTTCTGATTGTAAACTCAGAGTGGGGTGGGAGGGTTTTCTTTTTTTATTTCCTTTGGTTTTTCTGTGCAGTCCTGGAACTCACTCTGTAGACCAGGCTGGCTTCGAACTCAGAAATCTACCTGCCTCTGCCTCCCAAGTGCTGGGATTAAAGGCGTGCACCACCACCTGCTGGAGGGTTTTCCTTGTATCCACTTCCTGCCTCTGGAATGACAGACAAGATATAGCCACGCCTCCTCCCATGACCCTCCCCTTATTCTTTCTGTGGAACCTCTGGGGCAATAAACGGTCACTTTCTTTGCTGGATGCTTCAGCCTTCTGTACTCCTTCTTCTAACATCTCCCCTAGCAGCCCTAGGAGGTGGCTGTCGCCTGTCACATGAGCCCCACTGTCCAGGGGAGCCAAGGCCACACTGCTGAAGCCTCACTCTGCTCCTCGGAGTAGGTCACGAGAAGAGAAAGGGTGGGGGTGTGGAAAACAAGACAGTGTCCGGTTCTTATTCCCTTGAGACCTGGCCCCGTGGCCTGGGCAGACCGTTTTGCCTCCCCCAGCATGGAATTCCTGGTTTGTAAAACAAACGAGAGGAAAACACCGCCTTACCTAGGCTGCTTTGTTGTGGGAATCAAGTGAGAAAAATATATGTATATACACGCTCGTGGGCTCCATGCTGTGAGGCGTCACAGAATATTAGCTCTTCTACCACACCCCGGGGGCAGGCGCGCTCCCCAGCTCCACACAAGTTTTTCTATTAATACTGTTCAGAACGATAATGACTTAGTCATGATCCCACTGCAGCTCTTCACAGCCCTGCATGCGGCAGGGGGCTGGGGGGGTGGGGACCTCAGTGGCCCTGGCGTTGAGGCACTGTGGGGCTCTGTACAGGGACCAAGGGAAGAAGCACTGCTCTCCACTATAAAAAAAAAATCATTTATATACATAAACACACACACATATGATATGCATTGGTGTCTTGCCTGCATGTGTGTCTGTGTGACAGTGTCAGACGCCCTAGAACAAGAGTTACTGACGGTTGTGAACAGCCATGTGGGTGCCGGGAATCGAACCAGGCTTGAAAGAACAGCCACTACTCCTAACCACTGAGCCATCTCTCCAGACACCACTCTTTTTCTTTAGAAGAGCACAGAGCTGCTGGGGTTCTGGCCCTCCAGAGAACATTCTGGGCTTGGAATCTGGACTCCTGAGGCTCCTACAGCCATAATGGTGACCTATGGCGGCGGCTGCTGATTTACTTTTATTCTCCAGCTTCTTCACTATCTTTGTCCTGTTCGTCTCTGACTTCCGCTCACTCCACCATCATCCTCTCCTTGGTACCCAAGGCTGAGTTAGACTGAGATCCTTGCTTCCTGGGAAAGGGACATCCCACTGTGCTTGCTAGTAGCCTGAGGAACTATGAACCACTGATTCAGCGGCGGAATCAGCATTTGAGCTGTGGTCTGGGACGCCTGTGCGTCCTATGGACAAATCTATTATTTACCTGATTGGTATGCAATTGGCATGCCTTTGGTGGCTAATTGGTTCATCAGCCACAGCCATAGACTTAGCCATAACACTTCTCCATGTACACGCACCTCCACAGAGACCCACTATGATCTGGGAGGGGGGATTTGCAGTATCAGTGGAGTTGCTGCCAGGTCGTCTCTGCAGCCCTAACTGTCTCCCCTTCCCCTAGCTGGCACATCCTGAGCCCCCCTCCTTGCACCCCAGAATGCGGCTGCTTGGTGCGTCGGATAACTCGTCTTGCCCCTTGAATCCCCAGTTTCTTCATTCTGGCCAGTGGTGGCTTCCTGACCTCAGTCAGTAGAACGGGGGCTTTATGAATATCACGTGGTGAGGGGTGGACAGTGAGCTGGTTTCTGCACGGTTGCTCAAGTCAAGCGACAAACTTTCAGTCATTTTGAAAGCTAGTTTCCAACCCAGCTACCACTACAAACTAAATTATATAAGTTACAATTAAACAAGTTGTATTAAACACAAAGGCAATAAATACTCAAAACTCATTACTTTCTAATTATTTCACTCCATTTTACTATTTTCTATGCTCTTGAGGTTATTTATATGTACTGTGTTCTGCCTGGTGAGATGTCTATACAAGGGCACACAGCGATGTGCTGATTCCCAAGCCGATGATGACTCTGTTCAGTGGCTCTCAATTGGCCAGGGTGGGAATAGCCACGACACAAAAGTGATAAACAGGGCTTCATTGTTTCATTCTTTGCCAAGGTTTGAACAAGCTACGTTATTACACCTTAAACTTCAAAGTGTGCTGTTATATATATTGCTTTGTATGCAATACATGCGCATGCGCACGTGCACTCGAAAACACACACACACACACACACACACACACACACACACACACACACACACACTAACACGGGGGAAAATGTTCTTGCAGAAAATGAGGACCATAACCTGAAACAGCAAAGAGTACGCTCAAACCCCTGATGCGTGAGAGAAGGGCCACACATATTTTTGTCATTTCACTTTCCTTTTCTCTCCATAATGCAAATGAAAATACCAGCCAATGTTCAGTCGCAGCCATGGGCTGGTGACGATGCCGGCAGTTTTGGAGAAGCCATCTAGAATGTTCTGTGAGAACCTGTTGCATGCATGAACCTCCATAGTAAAGGGTGTTGTTTGATTACTGCGTGTAAAATATACGCTGTACATCTTTATATTACTGAAATTACAATACACAGCTGAGTGGCTTAATATCTTCTTCTTCTTTCTGCCCTGGGCCTTGGCACTATCAGTTCTTAATAACTCTGTCAGCCTAGTGTGGTGATGCACATATGTATAATCCTAGCTCTCTGGAGGCTGAGGCAGGAAAATGAGGGAGTTCAAGGCCAGCTCAGATTACGTATCAAGAACCATATCTTAAAAAAAAAAAAAAAAAAACCAAGAAGCTGGAAAGATGGCTCAGTGTTTAAGACAACTTACTGCTCTTGCAGAAGACCCTGGCTTGGTGCTCAGGAACCATATGGCATCTCAGAACTACTCATAAGACTGGTTCTAGAATGGCAACACCTCTGACCTCTGAGGACACCTGCATAGATGCGGTGCACAACCTCACCCAACTACATAGACATACACAAAATAAATTTTAATAAACAAGATGAAAATAACTCTTCCAGTTGCTGGGAATAAGACAGATCTGAGCTTTCCAGTTTCCCTAGATCCCACCAGAGAAAGCTATCCCAATCCTAGCAGTGACAGGAATTTTCCCTGGAGTCCTAAGACAGAAGGGCAGAGGGCAGGATTCCTTTACCTGCTCAACCCTAGGAAGGGTCCCCATCCTTTTGCCTGACTCCATCTCAAACCCCATCACAGTACCCCTGGGGTTTTGACATGAGTTTTTTTTTTAGCCTGCTCGTGTGTCTGTGTCCTGTACAGGTAGGTGGCTACAGGGACTATTTCCAGACCCTCATTAGATCACATGGCTCCTCTGCTGGAGCCCATGAGGTACAGGGTGACCCAGCTTGGGGCCACCTCATGCTCTGCACCAGCTGACTGGCTTCCTCATGGCTCCTGGAGGCCACCAGGCCAACAGTGCTGGACTTCCCTCTGCCTGAGATGGTCATCACCAGATCTCTGTTTGGGTCAATGCCTCATCTCCTCCAAATCTTTTCAAATCTCTTCACCAAACTGAAGTCTTCCTCCAGTCTGATCTCCCAGAACCCCTTGACCTCACCCCAGCACACATGCTTACCTTGGCCTGTTCCTCCTCCTCCTCCTCCTCCTCCTCTTCTTCTTCTTCTTCTTCTTCAGATTTATTTATTTTTATTTATTTATTTGAGTACACTGTAGCGGTCTTCAGACGCACCAGAAGAGGCCATCAGATCCCATTACAGATGGTTGTGAGCCACCATTTGGTTGCTGGAAATTCTGGAAGAGAAGTCAGTGCTCTTAACCACTGAGCCATCTCTCTATCCCTTTGATTCTTTTTTAAAATGTTGTTCTAAAATGTTTTCTGTTGCCATGATAAAGACTAGGCTTACGCTTCCAGGTCATAGTTCATTACAGAGGTAGTCAGGGCCAGAACCAAGGCAGGAAGTAGAGCCGAAGCCATGGAAACATTCTGCTTATTGGCTCCCTCGCTGGCTCTTTCTTCACTAGTTTTCTTACACAGCTTGTGCCCACTGCAGATCTACCAGCATAGGACTGTTTCTGCCCACAGTGGGCTGGGCCCTCCTACGTCACTCATTAAACAAGAGGATTTCTTACAAACATGTCCATATGCCAGTGTGATTGAGGTAATTCTTCAATTGAAGTACCCCTCTCCCAGGTGACTCTAGGTAGTGTCCAGTTGATGATAAAGACCCAACCAGGGTTTTAGTAACTCTCCTAACACAATTACCAATTTCCTTGAATTTGCAACATAATCTAAGCTGTTGTCTGTGTTGTTTGTCGATCTACCCACACCCCCAGGGTCATGTGTATATGACATCAGTAAATGTTTTTGGAGAAAAACTTTGTGGAAGACAGAGTGGCTCCTGAGAGGAGTCAAACTACTCGTTTCCTGTTGGGGTGCCAGGATTGCTAGTCTCCTGCCTCAGCTCAGCTTAGCCTGGATTCCTGTTGGTTTACCAGCTAGAGTGCATCAGAGACCTCGTATAAACCATGGCTTCTAGAGACATAGCCAGTAGGACATGTATGCCCACATATATACAGAAAGAGATTCATCTCCCTCACAGGTTGACAAGCCCCAAGTTCTACAGGCAGGAATTTGGGAACCTAGCAGAGGTGAGGGTGCAGATCCTGGATGGAGACCCAGGAGGGCAGATGCTTTTGCCCATTAGGAAAATACCAGATTCCCAGCTCAAAGGCTGCCAGTCTGGGGAACCTCCTTCTCACCCCAGGAGGGTCATTCAACTAAGCAGAAGAAGGGACTGGCTTTACTCATCCTCAAGTGCTAAGCTTAAAAAGTCCTTGAGCACACCAGGACAATGGATGGCCAAGCTTCTGGAGACCTTGTGGCCCAGTCAAGCTGACTCATAGAAATGAACCCTGGCAGACTCTCCACCTGCTTCAAACCTCCAGACCAGGGAAAAAGCAGGGCACGCATGACCTGTGGCCCTCCATTAAGAGGGCAACACTGCCGCCAGTGTGGCCTGTTTACATCACTATCTTCTCCTCCCATTCTCCAGGGACTCAAAATTTGGGCAGCAAGGAAATAGAAGATGGTCCAGCCTTCATTTGTTTATCTCTGAAATAGGCTTGAGACTATTCCTATGTTGAAGGTTTAATATGCTGATAGAAGGGGTTACCAATCCTAGATGTCCATTAACAGTCTGCTCCTGCTCATGGCTAGTGAGGTTCCAGCCATGTCAGGGGAAGGGTGGAACCTACCTCCTTCTTGATTCAGACTCTTACATCCAGGACCAAGGACAAGACAAACATGGGACTCAGACTCAGAAGGAGGAGAAAGAGGAAGAGAAGGAGGAGGAGGCTGAGACCAGGACTTGTTCTACTGTGGGCCCTGGGAGAGGTCACCCTGCTCATTTGGAAGGATTGCTGTCATGTGGCAGATGAGTGGCTGTCATAGAACATGTGTGTCTGGGGGAGCTAGTGTGGGTGCGTGGAAGCCAGGGGCAAGTGCAAGCCCCGGGCTCCTGTATGCACAGATAGTGTGTGTACCCACCCTCATTCCAGCCATCGGTTGAGTATCCCGATTCCCTGCCTTGTGAGGTCAGGGGTCAGAGGTGAGAGGTGGCTCTCCCCAGCCCACATCTCTCTTCTCTCCACCTAGTCCCCAGCAGAGCCAAAGCTAAGAAAGAACCTTGCCCTGCTCTGTCACCAAGACACCTGCCATCAGCTGCTCCAACAGCTGTTTGGCGAGGGAAAACGTAGACCATGATGCTGGAGGCACAAGATACACCCAGCCCAGGTCCTCACAAGGGAGAGAGGTGGTTATTGGGAGTCCCAATGATTGGACGTGTCAACACTAGGTATGGGCATACCTCAGCCTTGTCCTCTGGAAGTGCCACAGCCTGATAAACATCACAGTTACTTTCTGCTCTGGGGAGATAGCACAAGTAGATTCCCATTGGTTGCTTTCAGGACACAGTTAACACAGGGCCAATCTTTTCATTCATAGCTATTTAGTGACACCTGTGTTCTACTTCTGGAATCCAGGAATGCACAGAAGTGATAAGGCCCCTTCTGTCACAGGGTGCATGTTCTAAATGGGTGGGGGTGGGGGGATAATGGTCTACGCATGAGCAAGTGTGAAGAGAGAAGGACACAGTCTGTGCCTAGGACATGCCACTTCCTAGCAGTGTGACCTCAGGCAAATCACTAAACGTCTCTGAATCTTGGCTCCCCCCATGTGTACAGTCAGCATGGTTAAGATTCAACATTAACACGATTAAGTCAACAATTCCAAAGGATTATTTGAAAGTAAGTATGTGAAATTTGCACAGAATGCTTGGCTCCTGGTGCATGGACCCATCTGCACATGCTCCCATGTGATATCAGTCTCTTACGTTCAGGAGTGGAAATAAAGACATCAAAATGCTGTTTTCTCCCAGCGACTGATGCCCAAGAGGTCAAGGGTTGTATCTACATAGCTTCACAAATTTTAGTTGGTAAAACATCAACTTATCCAAATCCTTGAGTGTTTGGTCAAACAAAGACTCTAAGAGCTGACATTCTCCCCTCACTGGCGGAATCAGGTGGAGTTTGAATTGGATGAACCAATTGATTGTTCTCATTGAATGAATCCATTCTTTGTTCTGGTATCATGGTGACCCAGTCTAAGACAGGCTAGCATTTTTTTTTCCAAGGGCCTAGATGTGCTCTCTTTCACAATGAGCCTTTTGGCCTGGTTCCACCTTCGTCTTAAAACCATCAGAAACAAGCGACGGGGCGGGAGGACACACACGTGCCCCTGCATACTTACGCGCACGTGCACACACGCATTAGGGGGCATGCCAACCCATGACTGTCCTCCCCACTAAGTTGGGACCAAGGGTACCCAAACTCCATATTTCTGACAACCTCTTCTCCAGCCAGTGCAGAAGCTAAAGAGCCAAATGGAATTGTCTGAGCATGGTCAGCCTCCTGCCAGCCCTTGGGTAGGGTCAGGCTGTTGGCATCCTATTCTGCCCATGGCGAGAAGCATGAGCTCGGCCTGGCATGGGAAGTGCTGTGTTGGCATTGCCAACTTGTGGTGTTTGTGGGGAGGAGGGAAAGGATGTTGGTTACTGGCAGGCAGACCTGTTGCCACTCCAACTTGGCAAGTCAGGGCAGCTTCAGTGGTTCAGACATAGGGAGCAGGGAGAAGGACCCAGACTGGGTCTGGTTTGCTGTCCTGCCTGGGGGGGGAGGGGCAGGGGTTCTAGCTCTTTCTTAGCTGAGAGTTGCTGTGTAGTGGAGCAAGACTATTCAGAACCCTAGGCTAACTCTGTTTCCATCACCTAGGGGTAGTTCCCAATTATGTGATAACTTACATTTAAATTTTTTTTTTCCTATAGGGTGACAAATGTCAGTTCTGTGCTCTTAGGAGTTGGGGAGCTGATGACATCTTAAGGGTGGTGCCTGCCTCCTCTGAAGCCATCCCCTCTCACTGCCACTCCAAACCCTTACCTTGAGCTGCACTTTTCCAGGTAATAAGATGGGCTGCTTCCCCCACCTGTCTCTATGAACTGATATCAATGGCTCTGCACACAGGGCCAGGATCCCAGAGGCACGGGACAAGAATGAGTTGTTTCCTTGCCTTGAGCCTCAGTTTCCTGAAGCCCTGTCTACCCACCATAGCAAAGATGAGATAACACGCTTTCGGTGGGCGTGGCTGTGAATTGACAGACTGCCCATCCACTCAAGGGATGTCACACCCATCCACACAGTCTCCTCAAGGCTAGCTCCACTGAGCATCTTCTGAATTCAGTCAGAAAGATGCAGGGTCAGTTAGACGATCCCCCCCACCACCACCATCAAGGAGAAGCTAGATGTGTCTTCCAGGGGACCCCTACTTCCTTCTGGCCTGGCTGCCTGATCACCTCATTTCTCTCCTTCCTGGTGATCTCAGAGCAAGTCCCCGGGCAAGCACAGACTTGAGGAGAGCAGGCGAGAGAACAACAGCCACAGACGGGGAAGATTAGGGATTCTCTTTCTGCTGCCTTCTTGCTTTCCTACTCTGAGATGGGTGAACGGTTCAATTTACTTTTTGACGAACGTATCTGCATTATGAATGATACCGGGGATGGAATTGTTACATTAAATCAAAGTTAATTTTCAACTTCTGTTCAGGGCGCCATAAATAATCAACTCCGGGGATAAGGTTATGGACTGAAGTCGCCCAAATTATGCTAATGAGGATGATTAAACTTTCGAATTCTAAGTTTCTGTAAGAATAACAATCAGTTAGCATTTGCATTTCCATCATGCCCTAGGATCTGTGGCTTTTCAGGGAGTTGTTATTAAATATAAATAACGACACCATTTTTAAAGCCAACTTGAACCCTTTGGGGCATAGTGTATATTCTCTTTCCTGACGTGCAGCTTCTGCAGAGGTGTCTGAAGCAACCAGAGACAGAGGGGGCAGGAGAAGCCCAGGCAGCAGATACTCTGCATTTGCCTCGCCTCTGCCTTAGAACTGCAAAGGCGTTTTCATGTTCTAACAGAGGCAATAATTAAATTTTGCCATGGTCCATTTGGTAAGGAATGTTGGGGAACCCTGTTGATCCTTAGAAGTGCTACTCACAGCCAGTGAGCCATGATCTCCGAGGGCTGTTGCACTCTGGATGGGGTAGCCATTCTTAGCTTTCTGATGTGCCTCGTGCCTCTGGGGCTAGTGCGTTAACTTTCTATGCTTTCCTGTCTGTTCCCGCACAGGCTCGGGGGACCTTTTCAGAGGACTCCTATCCATTCCTTAGTCTAACCTAGGAAGGGGCAAAAGACCCAGTTGATTCCTGGCCCTGTGTTTAGCCACTTGTATCAAAGCCCTCTCCGGAGGATGCTCAACTCCCCATGTCTGCACAGGCCGCCCACTGGCTGTTATCAGAATGACGGGTCAGCCCAGAGGTTAGGCTGCTGGCTGAGTAGCTATTGTTTATCCCAGTTCCAATTTCATCGTCATGACAACCCACACAAGTCATTGTCCCAGCCGATGCTTCTGTGTGAAGGTGTGTGAGAAATGAGCTTTGTCCTGGCGCGCTCCAGTGACGGACGAGGACCCGACTCTGCACTCGGGTGGCTGCTCCTTTCTTTCCTCCTCGCGTCCAGAGTGTTCTTATTTTCCCCACCACTTACCCAGAAATTGTTTTTGAAAAGCATCTCATTTCAGCTGAGTTTGGTTCAGAGTGGTTGGGAATAGGCTGGGCCAGGGCTTTCCATAGCTCCTTGGCATTCTGGCAAGTCTGCCTCTCCCTGGGGGCTTCCAGAACTGTGGGCTCCATGGGACACTGTGGGTGGGAGTCTGATTATCCTTCTCAGCACCCAAGGGAAGGGAGGCAAATATTCTCTTACAACCTGATGTAAACACCGGCCTTCTGGTGGCTTCCTCACTGAAAAATCTCCACACCGATGGATGGCCGGCCTCTGGTTGCTGGTTTGTTCTGTTTCTCTGAGAACTGCAGGATGCTGTGGGGCTGTTAAGACACCAGCTCTGGGTGCTAATACTGATGAGTCTTAGACGAACAGGGCAAACCCCCACCCCCACCCCCACCCCACACACATACACATCTGAGCTTCTCGTCTGGGTTCTTGTGTGCTTGGGTTCTGGATGTATAACTGCTTGGTTGGGGGTACAAACTCTACCTCTGCCTTGCTTTGGTCTGGCATGATGCTGAGTTATTGGAAGGAAAAGAGGGTCCTGCTCAGGTGGGAGGTCACAACTCCAAGAAGAGACCCTGAGAGCTCCCGCAAGACTCCTCCGGGAAATGGCTTCTCTATGGGTACAGGATTACCTGCTGTACCCATGACCTGCATGGACTGAGTCAAAGAGGAGGGGGTTTTGGTTTTGTTTGTTTTCTTAAGATATTCACTTTCTGTGCCTGAAACAGGTAGGGGTGGGGGCCGGCAAGCCTATCAAGGGCCAGCAGACTCAGCAAGCTCTTTCAAAGATGGGTGCCTCTGCTTCTGAGGGACAAGCTGGGCTTATGTTCACGTGTTTGGTGTCTTGCATGAGCAGGGAGAGTGGATTCAGACAACAGCAGTGGGTAGAAAGCAACAAGGAAGCCAGGAGCAGAGCCAAGCAAACCTGGGGGCAGAACCTAGTAGTGGTCTCATTTGAGACTCAGACCAACAGTTGGCCAAGCTAAGAGACTGGGGTGGGGGGATGGAGAGCTGGGGGGGGGGAGGACGAAGGTGAGGGAGGAGGGAGGTGTGGTTGTCACTCTCCTTACCTGACTTCATTCAATACATGCACCTAGAATCTTTGCCATGTGCCTGGTTTTCCTCTCTGTCGGTTCTCATAACTGAGGGTGAGGACAGGAACTCCAACCCAAACAACCTCCAGTGGGGGTGAGGGATGAGACAATTAAACTGGGACCTCAGAAGGGGGTCTGATTGGGAAGACACTGCTTCAACACAGCGCTAGGGGGGCTGAGTGCTGGAGTTCCAGGACATCTAGAAGAAGGTTCAGGTAGGGGGAGCAGCAAGTAGACAGCATTAGGGCCTGTGTGGAGAGAGGCCTGGGAGAGCCCCTAGGGCTGCAATGGAGTGACAGGAAGAGAATTGTGGTGCTGTGGGGCCAGAAGGGGCTAGGACACCAGACTGCCCAGCCTTTGTGGCAACTTGTAAGGGTTTTTTGGGTATAAGGGAAAGCTAGGGGTGATTGGAACAGAGGATGGGTATCTTAGTCAGGGTTTTTATTCCTGCACAAACATCATGACCAAGAAGCAAGTTGAGGAGGAAAGGGTTTATTGAGCTTACACTTCCACATTGCTGTACATCACTAAAGGAAGTCAGGACTGGAACTCAAGCAGGTCAGGAAGCAGGAGCTGATGCAGAGGCCATGGAGGGATGCTACTTACTGGCTTGCTTCCCCTGACTTGCTCAGCTTGCTTTCTTATAGAACCCAGGACTACCAGCCCAGAGATGGCATCACCCTTGATCACTAATTGAGAAAATGCCTCACAGCTGGATTTCATGGAGGCACTTCCCCAACTGAAGCTCCTTTTTCTGTGACAACTCCAGCTTTTGCCAAGTTGACACACAAAACCAGTCAGTACAATTGACCCCTTGTCAACTTGACACACAAACACATCACTATTAAGCCTCAACCCTTACTTTCTTATTCATCCCCAAGATCTAAATAACTTTAAAAGTCCCACAGTTTTTACAAATTCTTACATATTAAAATTTCAATCCCTTTAAAATATCCAATCTCTTTTGAAATTCAATATCTTTTTACAATTCAAAGTCTCTTAACTGTGGGCTCCATTAAAATACTTTCTTACTTCAAGAGGGAAAAATATCAAGGCACAGTCACAATCAAAAGCAAAATCACTTTAACTTTCCAATGTCTGGGATCCACTCACGATCTTCCGGGCTCCTCCAAGGGTTTGGGTCTCTTCTCCAGCTCTGCCCTCTGTAGCACACTAAGCTCAGGTTGATCCAGTCCACTCCTGTTGCTGTTCTTGGTGATCATCCCATGGTACTGGCATCTACAATACACTGGAGTCTTCTGCTACAACTAGGCTTCACCAATAGCCTCTTATAGACTCTCTTCATGGTTCCAGGTCTCAAATCCTTTGCATGACCCCTTCAGTCCTGGACCATCAATTGCAACTGAGGCTGCACCTACGCCAATGGCCTTCCATGGTGTCTCACAGTACCGAGCCTCAGCTGTTCTTCATGACCCCTTCATGCCTTCAAAAACAGTACTACCTGGATAACTTTTACACATTACCAAGTCCAACTACAACACACAGTACAACCTTGGCTATCTCTGGAACACAGCCTCTTTGTACTCTCAGAAAACACTTCCCAGAAGATTTCACCTCAATGTTTCTGGTCCCTTCTTAATCACCACTAATTTCTTAGCTCCAGCTAACCAGCATCAATAGTCCCAGTAATGCAAAGGTTTTGCTTTAGTAGGTCTAGTATCTTGTTAATCACAGCTGATTCTTCAGCCCCAGCTAAGAAAAACTACAGAATCGTCACAATCAAGACAGCAATGGCCCTGATAAGAGTCTTTAATCTTCCCTCTGAAATTTCACAAGTCAGGCCTCCATTGTTTCCACTGTTCTCAACATTATCTTCCAAGCTCCTACACAACATCCCACAGAGCTCATAACCCCAAGTTCCAAAGTCCTTCCACTTGTCACAAGAATACCCCACTATACTGGTACCAATTTGTCTTAGTCAGGGTTTCTATTTCTGCACAAACATCATGACCAAGAAGCAAGTTGGGGAGGAAAGAATTTATTCAGTTTACACTCGCATTGCTGTTCATCACCAAAGGAAGTCAGACTGGAACTCAAGCAGGTCAGGAAGCAGGAGCTGATGCAGGAGCCATGGGGGGGTGTTTCTTACTGGCTTGCTTCCCCTGGCTTGCTCAGCTTGCTTTCTTGTAGAACCCAAGACTACCAGCCCAGGGATGGCACCACCCTCAAGGGGCCCTCCTGCCTTGATCACTGGTTGAGAAAATGCCTTACAGCTGGATCTCATGGAGGCATTTCCTCAAGTGAAGCTCCTTTCTCTGTGATAACTCCAGCTTGTGTCAAGTTGACACACAAAACCAGCCAGTACAAGGGGTGTGTTCTCTGGGCTTTCCTAGGATCCTGCTGGCTGCTGAGGTAGATTGTATAGAATTTGAGATATCATTTGCTTCTTTTAAGTCCTCACTCTGACCTTGTTACAGGACTGGAGGTTGTCAGTGTGATCACCACACTAACAAGATTGTACTAGGATCAGATGCATTTCTAGGAAAAGGCTGGACTGACAACTCTGCTACATGGAGCCTCATTTGGGGATGCTGCACTCTTTCTCCTTAGCTCCCCTACTGTAGTCTCCTGAGGTTTTTCCAGCCCTGAGTGTCCATGGGCCTTGATTAAAAGCTCCTTTTATACTGAGGGATCTGCACAGAAACCCATGTGTATAAGCAGATTTATTAAGCTCTGGGACTTTAATTCCTGACTCTGAACTAACCACCGGGGCTCCTCGGAGCATCCCAAAACAAGAGATTAATAGCATGCCACTACCCTGGTACTCTTGGTTTAGGTATAAGATGCCTGGCACATAGGACATACACATTACACCTAAGGGCTTCTTCCACAATCTCCGGGTAAGGAACCATTATGACATGCCTCAGGGGCACATTGCTGTGTCCAGTCTTTCTCCCTGTAAGAAGAAAAGTCCTTGGACAACTACTTAGGACACGATGTTGCAATTGCAATCAGTGGCCCAGCAGGTTGGTAGGGTGAATCTTCATAGGGGGCTGGGCCTGTCTGACCTCCACAGCCACTCCTGACCCTGTCCCATCTGATACTGTGTTAACATGATGTCACCTGTTGGTGCCCAGAGCATAGGGACTCACTCTCTTGCTTTGCAGGCTAGGCGTGTCCATGTCCTCATGGACATTTCTAACTGAATTTCTTCCACACCACCACCAACAAGGCTTTGTGAGTTACCAACTACAGAGACATCTGAGTTGGCAAAAATCAAAAGAAACGAGTTCAGGAAAGATTCCAAATTACATTGAAGGATACCATCCCGGTCTTTTCAAACGGTCAAACACTCTCCCTTTTGATGGAATAGCCTTGTTATTAAAAACACATTAAAAAAATGAAATCGAAAACAAATCCCTTCAAATAAGATTTCGGCCTCTGTTCAAATCCAGGGGTTTGTTTAGGAGTCCCATCTTCTCACCCTGAGTGGAACCAGCAAGAAAGAGCCCTCAGTCCTTTGTCTGGGAGCACGCTAAATCAAGGAAGGAGACCTTGGCCAGGGTCTCTGAAGCAGGTGCCCAAAAAAGAAACGTCCCTTTCAGAGATGCGATCTGGGCTGCACGGGACTGATTAACTCAACCAAGTTGCCTGTCACTACACAGAAACTCTCAAATCCGTAGCCGGGTAGATCCTTGACCCATGATGACTGCTGTTCCAGTAGCAGCATCCTGCTTTCTCCTCAGACAAGCTTCTCTCTCCCACACCCTAACTCACCCCCACTTGTTACTTTCTATATGTTGGGCAGGTGTTCTTCCTCCCTGCCATGCTGGGTTCAACAGGAAGCTGTTGTTGTCCGAGCTGGGAATCCATGATGCTCTCTGTTGCTTCCCTGGAAGGTCTGGAAGGAGCAAGAGAGGTTCTGTCAGCTCATGTTAATGCTGCTTAATTCTCGCTCCTTGATGAAAGGCTCACTCAGAGACCTGATTGAGGTGAGCGTAGGTCAAACCAGAGGGGATTCCAGCCAGCCAGGCATTTTATTTACCAACCATTCACAGAGCTGGAGTGGGGAAGGTGGTAGAAGACTATTCCTTGGTTCTTGCCCTCAGGCTGACAGACAGGGAGGGAGAGTTTCAGAAATCAGTTCCAAAATGAGAGTGCAGAGTCGGGTATGGGTTGGGGGAACTCTGTAGGGGAGATGCAGAGGCAATGAGATGAGAAGGAGGAGACCTTTGTTGGGTTTCGAAGGCTGACGTGGTTGGCCAAGAGACTGGCAAAATGGGTAGGACATCCTGGGAGGAAGTCCAGACCAGCACCAGGTGGTGCAGTTTGCAGCTCTGGTGCTGAGATGTGACCCTGGACAAGCCAGAGTTTCTGGGCCTTCACCTCCTAATCTGCCAAATGGGAAACATTGTAACAATGCCTGACCTGCTGGCCTGTCTCATGGGGCTGCTGGAAGCGGACCAACGTGAGGCACTTGAAAGTGGTTTTTTTTTTGTTGTTTTCATTTTTTTGTTTTTTTACAGGAAATAATGTCAGACTTGTAAAAGCCGCAGTAATGCAAAGAGTAGCCGTCGATTTTCATCCGGATTTATCTGTCTTTTCAGCTTATTCCATTTATTATTTGTCCTTATGTTCCCTACTCCTGAACACAGAACACACAGTTATATATCTGTGTGTGTACACTCGGTTTGTTTGTTTTTTTTTCTTAGTGCCTTGGCTAAGTTATGTGTGTTAGGACTCTTTACCCTGAATGTATTTTCCTGTGCAATGTCCAAGACTAGAAATAGTCTCTCACACACCTCAACATATTAGCAATTTTATAGAACTAGCCGGACTTGATGGTACACATCTTTAATCCCAGTACTCAGAAGGCAGAGGCAGGCAGATCTCTGGGTTCTATAGATTTATATTGATATACTTCTTTTGGCTAACTTGTCATGCACATCACAGGTTTTGTTTTGGTTTTGGCCTGGTCTGATAATAATGCTCTCTGTAGAGTTTTTCCCTGCATACACATCCTGTCAGGGGACATATACTATATTTGTTTCCCATGTCTTTTTAACCTCCTTTAATCTGAAATATTCCCATAGCCCATTCTTTATCTTGTGTAATATTAATCACCTTGAAGAACACAATGCTGGCACTCACTGTTATTAACTGAACAGTTTACAAAATTCCCCTGTTAGACATCTCGGCTCATTCTTTAACTAGCCAGGCAACATGGTCCTCCCCGTTGCCAGGGTCTCTGCCTTCTACAAAATAGATTCTCTTTTCCTTTATTTCCCCTATGGAGAAGGTTGCTGGGAGGCTCACAGGAAGTTACTTAGTCCTTGAAGCATTTTTCCAATACTCCAGAGCTTGTGAGTCAATCTTCTGGGCAGATGACACCATCCTTACCCAGTTGAACAATCACAGAGTCATCTGTGAAGGCAATTTGCTCCTGTAGGTTATGGTTCCTTTATCTTCTTCAGGCTCAGACCCTCCATGTAATATATAGTTCCCCGGTCCTCAGCACCTTAACTGAGCCATGTGGAGCTTAATAAAGGTTTTGTTGAGGATCCGGGGAGGGTTTAACACCCTGTGAACCTTGGGGCTCACGCCACGGATACCTCTGATTCTGGCGGTACGTGCCATGCTGCGTCCTACAGGGACGTACACTGCCAGCTTGTCTCACTATCCTGGCCATTTGGGTCTCCCTTTGGTAATTCTGACTGCTTTTTTCCTGATGGAGCCAAGCTTTGTCAGAGATAAGCATCCTCCTGCCTTTTCAAGTGTCTTTGGGCAAACTTCACTCTGACGTGTTTACCCCTCAGCTCTTTAAAGGCGCTGGCTTTTCCCTGGGGGGTTTCTAGCTTCCTTTCTTCTCTTCCTGGTTCCACTAGGAAAAGAGGATGTTGGTGGTTGCACAGTCCCCAGTTTTTATTGGCAAGTTTCCTCTTTTATCTTGGTCTGAGGGTTCTCCATGATTTATCCTTGGTATTCTTAGTGACAATATGACCCAAGTGATGCTGAGTTCTTCTTGGGTTGTCACATCTGGAGGCAGGCGTCGGCCATCTGCTCCTCCTGGTTATCTGATTAAGCTAGGAAGATCTAGCCCTCTGTGTCTTTCTCTACTGTTTATTACTGTTTCCCCTTCGAAGCTGTCAGCAGGAAGATACCATCAAACATCTCCCATCCCAGACTCTCCCTGAGTTAATGTCCATTAGTGATTCATGACCTTCTTGGTCATGATGATCCCCAAAATACTAATCTCCCAACTCTAGTTCCCACACAAACTCTATATTGACCAGTCCATATTGACTACTTAGCCCTTGTTGTTCTACAGTAAGAAAGAATGTCTGTCTGTCTGTCTGTCTGTCTACCTACCCATTCATCATTGTGATGGCATTGTCAACTTGACACAACCTAGAATCACCTGGTGAGAGAATCTCAGTTGAGGAATTGTCTAGATCAGCTTAGCCTGTAAGCATGTCTGTGGAAAATTATTTTGGTTGCCTTAATTGACGTAGGAAGACCTAGTTCTCTGTGGGTGGTACCATTCCCTGGGCTTGGAGTCCAGACCAACTGAACACAAGTAAGCAAGCAGGCAGGCAGGCAGGCAGGCAAGCATGCATGCATGCATTTATTTCTCCATGTTTCTGACTGTGAATGTGACACCAGCAGCTATTTTAAACTCCTACTTTAACTTTACCACTATGATAGCCTATAAACCAAAATTGTAAGCTAAAATAACTTTCCCCCCCACTAAATTGCTTTTTGTTACTGTATTTTATCACCTCAACAAAAATAAAAAACTATGATTATTAATCTATGTATCAATTATGTCTATGTATCTATGTATGTACCTATGTATCTCTGTATCTATGTATCTATCTGTGTATCTATCTCTGTATCTGTGTATCTATCTATCTATCTATCTATACATCTATCTAATCTGCCTGCTATCATCTTCAGTCATCTATTTGTTATGGATCTTTTATTGATATGGTCTCATGCATTTCTAATTTTTTAGGAATTAATGTTTATAGTTAATTGTTTTGTTGCTCAAATTACTCTGGTTTTAGCCAGTGGTGTCCTTCCAATGTGGCGCCTCTACTGTGTGACAAGTGTCTTCTTTCAGAGGAGCATGTCCTTGCTTGGCACACAGTAAGAAGGGGCAGGCTTATTTTATTTCAGTATTGCCCTAGTCCTGGAATTGGCTACTTCATTAAGAAGTTCTGACTCCTTTTCGTAGAGGTAGGACCTGTTCGTTGATGTGCTCATTGTGTGGGTGTCTGAGCTTCCTGGTTCTGTTAGTGAGTGGAGCTTGGAAATACATGTATGCACATAAAAGTATGCATGCACATATGCACATAACTGTATACAAAGGCATGTGAATATGTTTACACCCTTTGGCAAGTACTGGCATGCACACACCCTTCAGGGAACATGAATTCACATCAAACTCAAGCACGTGCCCCCAGGATTCTTCTTGCCCTCACCCATTTTGTATTCGCAAGTTCTTTGTCCCATTATCATCATCTTGACAGAAGTTAAAGTTATCTGGGACGAGGAACATTTCGTGAGAAAATGCCTCCATCAGATCGCCTGTAGGCTAGGCTGTAGGACATTTTTTTGATTAACGATTGACACAGAAAGGCCCAACTCAATGTACAAGGTGCCATCCCTAGGCAGGCGATCCTCAGTGGTATTAGAAAGTAAACAGGATGAGCAAGCCAGCAAGCAGCATTCCTCTGTGGCTTCTGCATCCTGCCTCCAAGTGTCTGCTTTCAGTTCCTGCCTTAGCTTTCTTCAAGGGACTGTGGCCAGGATATGTAACCCTTTCCTCCCCAGGTTGCTTTTGGTCAGTGTTTTATCACAGCAGTAGAAACCTAACAAATACATCCTTTCTTGTCGGTGAGAACTCTGTAGTTCATTCTTCTATAAGAAACAAACCTACTATGGAGGATCCTGTATTTGTTTGCATTTCTTTCCCACCCCACTCTTTTTTTCTTCACTTTAATGCACACATAGCCCATCCCACCTGTCTTAGTCAGGGTTTCTATTCCTGCACAAACATCATGACCAAGAAGCAAGTTGGGGAGGAAAAGGTTTATTCAGCATACAGTTCCAAATTGCTGTTTATCACCAAAGGAAGTCAGGACTGGAACTCAAGCAGATCAGGAAGCAGGAGCTGATGCAGAGGCCACGGAGGGATGTTACTTACTGGCTTGCTTCCCCTGCCTTGCTCAGCTTTCTCTCTTATAGAACCCAAGACTACCAGCCCAGAGATGGCACAACCCATAAGCCCCCCCCCCCCGCCCCATCACTAATTGAGAAAATGCCTCACAGCTGGATCTCATGGAGGCACTTCCCCAACTGAAACTCCTTTCTCTGTGATAACTCCAGCCTGTGTCAAGTTGACACACAAAACCAGCCAATACACCACCCCTCACCCAGTGTATATGGCCAAATACTATCTTCATGATGTACCTAACACCTGGATAAGTTTTTTCTCTTCTTCCCCACTTCAGTATGATTATAATCTAAGAGAAAAGGGGGAGAGAGACAGAGAAAGAGACAGACAAACACAGAGAGAGTCCTGCAGAGCAGAAGGAGCCCAGGAAATAGGAATCTCAAGATACTTTATTTTTTGTGATGTTAGCACACATGTAAAAATCTTGATCTTACTATATGCACGTTATATACACTGGTACATGTTGAACACTTGAGGCATGAGCTGACCCTCAGGCCCTCCTGATAGGGTCAGGGCATCTGTGACTATTGGAGTTGTTGGGCAACACCTCTCCCTGTGTGTATGCATGGAGTCACATAGGATCGGCTTGGAGTGGAAAGACATACTTACCTTACCTGGTGTCTGGCAGGGATACACACATGAGATGGATGGTGTGGGAAGCCGATCCTATGGGACAATGGCAGGGCACTCACTGAGTGAGAAAGGAACAGTAAGACAGACCACTCACTGGTCCATCACAGGGACCACTTAGACTTCACACCTTCCTATCTCATGATGACCTGTATTTGGCCTGTGATGAAGAAGCTCACTTGCATTCATGAATTATAATATTGTAAATGGCTGCTAAGAAACCATTTCTGTGTGGCATCCTTGTGTGGGTGAAAGGACACTCCCTCCACAGTCATGAAATCAGAGCTTCAGAGATCTCTATGCAGGCAGAGTTGGCAGTTGTGTTTGGGTGGAAGCCAGGGTCAGGGGAAGTGAGTCTCTGGAACAAAGTGTCCTGTCCTAGACCATGAATCCTTTGCAGGGCCACTGGAGTAGGGAACCTTTGAGGATACCTCCATGTGACAATTCTGGGGAGTAGGTGACCCAAGCTTGGCAAACCAGACTAGTGCAGAGGATTTGGTTGACTAACTGGGTAAGATTGGTATCAATCTTGAGTTGCTTTCTGTGATGTGAGCATCTCCTGTCTGATTTTGTAAGAGAGGCACTGCAGTCATACTATGGGACCCTTTGTGGATACCTCCTGGGTACCCAGCTCTGTAGATACTCGAGTCCCTTATGTAAAATGGCACAGTATTTGTGTGCACATGTTCCTATAATTTAAATCACCTTGAAATGCTCATAACACCTTTTACAACACGAACACTATGTCAATAGTTATTTTGTTCTGCCATTTAGGAGAAAAAGATGTTTGTACATGTTCAGTACAGATGAAATATTTAAGCGCGCGCGTGCGTGTGTGTGTGTGTGTGTGTGTGTGTGTACTTTGTAAAGGGTCTTGCTCTGACAAGGCTAGGCTGAAACTTACTATATCTTCCTTCCTCAGTCTCACAACTGTTGCAGCCTGTACCATCACACCAGCTTGGTGAATACATACTTGTGACTATTGGTTGACTCTGTGGGGGTAGAGCCTGAAGATTCAGATAGCTAGCTGCGCTGAGGGGCAGCTGCCCCCCTGGTGACAGTATTTCTGCCCAGTGATTGGCCACAGGTACGCTAGTGGTGATATACCGCTGATAGAATGGAACTCACGCTTAAGGGGCCGTTGGTCCTGGTGGCACTTGAAAAGCAGCTGAGAGTGAGCTTACACTCCCCTGAGATTTACCTGAAGAGCCTTAGGGATATGTGAGAGCAGTGACTCTCCCCCACCCCATCCCTTCCCCACCCCCAGCAAAGTATTAAGGCTGAATGGAAAGCCTGTGACATTCAGGCTGCTCTTGTAGAGAGAACTGCCATAGAGACCACTGAGCCCTATCCCTCCCCCAAATGCAGCTGTCCCTTGCAGCCAGCCTGACAGATGGCCAGTTTGCTTCATACTAATTGTCATTTGTTCCTCTCCTCCCAGTGTGGATGACTTTTGCATGCCCTTTTCTCCTGTGCCTGGCCACCCCTCTGAAGAAAGCGGCCATCGTCTTTTTGCTTTGTTTGTCTCCCCACACAGATTCACCTCTGAACTTGGGGGGCAACCAGGCCCCCGGGCCCACAGATGCACCATGGTGCTCATAGCTCCTGGCAGCTGAGCAGCTGAGATCAGGGCCAGGATGCAGTTTTCAACACTTCCCATACCTGTTTGTTCTTTTGCTTCCTGCCTTTGTCATTGGAGTTGAACCCTATCAACCGATGGATTTGTTTCTCACTATCACCTATTCTCAAAGCCTAGAATGGTGCTGAGCACAGATCAGCCCTCTGCTATCTTTGTTATTGGATAAGATGAAGCTGACCCTGCTGGTGTCAATGGGGAAAGGTCTGACTCGCCCCAAGAACGTGGATGCTCAGGCCTTTGGCTGCAGTCTTTAGGAAGTTTACTCAAAGGTGTGTTACGATCTGGATTTATGTGGAATGGGTTCTTTTGCAGTCATAACTCCCTGGAGAAGAAGGAGGCTGCCTAGAAGCCCATAGCTACATAGTGGCTTGTGTCTGCATAGGAGCCTCCGTCTGCCAGGCCCATGGCTTATACAACTCTGCAAGTTTCAGCGTTCACACCAGGGTTCCTGAAAAGGCAGATTCACAGAGTCATCACCTCATTGGATGACCTGCTCTTGTGGATCTAGGAGTGCTTTGCTTCTGAGCCCAAGGAATCAGCATGGCCAGGGCATGTAGGGGGCAGGCGTGGCAAGCAGGCAACCTTTATGAAGGGAATCATTGTTACTGAGAGGAACTGCTGAGTTGCTTCCTGTCATGTTTTCCTTTTCTTTTTTTTTTTTCCCAACAGCTTAGTAGCCGAGGCTATGTGGCACATTTTGGGCTAACCCCAGCTACACATTTAACATCCTTCTCCTGACATCAGGAACTTTGGTGCCGGAGTACTTTCCCGGGCACTATGCCTTTGTGCTAATGAAGGATCTGCATCCTCAGAAGATCTGGGTTCATTATAATATCATTTGCATTGTGATTTTAGTCTCCCTTACCTGCTTTGTAGGCTCTTCAGAGGATCATAGGAAGAAATACCCTAAAAGGGAGATCTGGTCCACTGTGATTTGGGAGGGGAAAGGGGGGTCACCTTATCTACATGAATATGCCACCAGCCATCTCATAAATATTCATTTTTTTTAAAAATCTACAGTGGAGAGTGCAGTGGGTTGACATCTCCTTCTCCCAGATAGGTCATCCAGCTCCAAGCTCTCTAGGGTCTGCTCTCCTTTGGCTTTGCTTTGTTAAATAAACTTCTGCTTAAACGACGTCTCTCAGCTGAGTTCTTTCCTTCTGGAAGATGAGAACAAACCTTCACCTGCTACACCAAGATGGGAAGTAAAGCACAGGGGGCAAGCTGTGGGCTCCAGTCTCCTCAGAAAGACGGCAGCTGAGCTCAGGCCTCCCTGTGAGGTGAGGGTATAGACGGGCAAGAGGCCAGAGGTCCACCGAGGGCCCGAGAGAGGACCCGGAAGACACTGCCTCAGGTCCACCTGTAGTTTGTGACCACTGGACATTCCCTTGATGCCAGTGATAAAATCTTCTTTTCCCAAGAAACTTTTGTTGGGCTGGAGAGATGGCTCAGCGGTTAAAAGCACTGACTGATCTTCCAGAGGTCCTGAGTTCAATTCCCAGCAACCACTTGGTGGCTCACAACCATCTGTAATGGGATCCAACACCCTCTTCTGATGTATCTGAAGACATCAACAGTGTATTCACATATGCTAAATAAATAAAAATCTTTAAAAAAAAAAACCTTTGTCATTCCAAGCCCTAAATAATTGTTGTGGTTACAGTTTAGTGATAACATTTCTAGAAGATTTTAATCATGTAATCGTTAATTAATATTGAGGACACGTAGAAGCTAATACGGGAGATTTCCAGTTGTTTATCTGGTGGCTGATATTCTTGGACTACCTCAGTGGTGGGGGACAATGGTGCTTGTTATCAGTCACAAATTTCCAGGAATGGAGCGCTTTTTTGTGTTTTGTCTTCATTGCTGATGCTGTATATTCATATACTGGGTGAACAAATGTCCCCCAACAGCACAGCACATCTGTATTGAAGAACCAGCAGGCAGCTGGGTGTGGTGGCATGCACTTGGAATCCCAACATGGGGTTGAGGTGGGGAGGTTGAGGCAGGGGGATTTTGAGACTGACAACTTAGGCTATGTAGCACATTTCAGGCCAACCTAGGCTTCATAGTGAAATGTATCAAAACAACCCATAAATATCAAAACCAAAAACTAAAACCATCCATCAAGGGCTGGGGACACATCCCGGTGGTATAGTGCTTGCCTAGCATTCAAGGCCCCAGAATAAAGAAAAAAATCAATCAACCAATAGAAAGAAAGAAAGAAAGAAAGAAAGAAAGAAAGAAAGAAAGAAAGAAAGAAAGAAAGAAAGAAAGAAAAGAGAGAGAGAGAGTGTGTGTGTATGTGTATGTGTGTGTGTGTGTATCTTTAGTTGCTTGAATTCTGTCTTTGTATGGGACCACTTGAATTTTTACCTGTATTTGAAAAAATAATGAAAGTATAAACCGTGAAGTATAATTTTATTAAGTGCAGGTTTTTTAGTTCATATGTAAAATAGTTTGCTTAACTTTGATGTCTTTAAAATAATACCTTCATTATTTCTTTATATTATCTTTATAATCTCTTTAAAATTAAAATTCATTATTCTTTTAAAAGTATTAACTGCTGATTGTTGAGAGCTAAAGAATGAATCCAAAAATAAGATAAAATACTATGTCATTGGCACAATTCAATATTTGCATAAAGTGAGCCATTTGCAAATATTTGGGTTTTATTAAAATCCACTTATTAATTGCTAGACAATTATTTACCTAAATATTACTTTTAAGAATTCTTTTATTGGAATGATTATATAGATGAGGTTCAATAATAAGATTTTCTCACTGTTTCTTTTCTGGCTATTACTATCATTTGTTTTATTTCACTGTCATCACTGACAATAATTTTATTGGGTAAAGGAAAGGATTTAAAGAAATCTCCTCTGAGTAGCGATTGAGTCCATGTGAGGCACCATTGAATATGAATGGTGGCCCCTGCTGCTGGTGTCCTTCCTCTTAGGGACAAGGACACACAGGACCCAGGCTCTGCTCTGGTGTCTGGGGGGAATTACAGAACTTTCTAGGGAGCTGGCTTTGCTATGAAATAAGTGGCCATGGTAATAAACACATTTCTAAGACCAACACCCTGACACGGAGATACAAGTTCAACTACAGAGTCACTATGATGGACTCCAAAAATAATGCTCTTTACAGAGTAAGAGTTGCATTTCCCTCTCCTGATAGGAGGCTGAGCTCTAAGGCTTAAATCCAGGCCTCATCTTCCTTCTGTCTTTTCACCTAGCACTCATGCAGTTGCCCTATTCTTGTGGCCCCATGTGGCTGGCATAAGAGTATGTATTCCGACCAGTAGGAAGGGAAGAGGGCCGTGCAGGGCACTGGTCTTCCCCATATGCTATGTCTATAACTTGTGCATCTTTTATTCACATTACACATGCTTAGTTTAGTCACATGACTCTAGCTGAAAGGGAAGCTGGGAATTTTTTTACTTTCCTCTTTTCTTTCTTTCTTTCCTTCCTTCCTTCCTTCCTCCCTTCATCCCTCTCTCCCTTCCTCCTTCCTTCCTTCTTCCTTTTTTCCTCCCTCCTTCCTTCCTTCTTCCTTTCTTCCTCCCTCCTTCCTTCTTTCTTCCCTTTTCTTCCTTCCTCCTTCCTTGCTCCTTTATTTCTACTCCTTTCTTTCCTTCCTCCCTTCTGTCTTTCTTCCCTCCTTCTTCCCTCCATCTTTCCTTTCTTCCTCCCTCCTTCCTTCCTTTCTTCCTTCCTTCCTCATTCTTTCCCTCTTTCCTCCTTTCCTTCCATTTTTTCTCCTTCTCTCCTTTCTTCCCTTTCAAATGTTTTATTTTATTTTTAATGTGTGGATGCTTTGCCTATATGTGTGTTTGTGCATCATGTATGTGCTTGGTGCCCTAGGGATCAGAAAAGGGCATCCAACCCCTAGAACTAGGGTTATGAATGGTTGTGAACCACCATATGGGTACTGGGAACCAAATGTAGGTCCCCTGCATTAATTGCTGAGCCATCTCTTCAGATTCTTCCTTATGATTAAATATGCAATACTTTTTATTTTGTGAGATTTCTAGGTATATGGCCACATTTAGCTGAAAAGAGAGACTGCTATTTGTCCAGATAAAAATTTGGATCCCATGGGCAGAGGGGAAAGTAAGTGTTTGGGAACAACCGTGGGTTTCTTCCATTGAACAGAGACTTTTCTCTTCTCTATGATGTCAGAGAGTGTTCCCACAGGTACAATATCGAGATGACAGCCATGCAGAAGAAAGCTGTTCCAGTTGCTAGAATATCCTGCCTGGGGTCAGAGGTAAAGAAGGAGGTAGAAGATGGGTAGGTACATCTTCTGCCTGGCTGGCTCCACCATGGTCATATTCCTTGTTTTTCAGAAACTCAGTGTTGTACATTCAACTCAGCTGACTTCAGTGGGTAGATTAGGTGAGGTGAGGATAACTCAATTAGGTGAGGATAACAGGATATCCCAAATTTGTTGTGAGACTCACCCCAGGAGTCTGCTAGAAATGCTTCCTAGACAACCCTGGAGATTCTTTTTTTAAAAGATTTATTTATTTTATGTCTATGAGTACACTGTAGCCATCTTCAGACACACACCAGAAGAGGCATCAGATCCCATTAACCCTGGAGATTCTTACCTAGTGCTTGGGGGCGGGGGGGGGGGGACCCAGGGACCCGCAGGCTGAACACACTGCCCTCGTGACGGCTTAGTAGTTAAAAGTATATACTCTTATAGAGTGCATCCAGAGGATCCCAAGTTCAGTTCCTGACACTGAGCTTATAGCTGTCTATAGCTCCAACTCCAGGGCATCCAGTGTCCTCTGCTGGACTCCCTGGGTATTGTTATTTACCTGCCCATACCCACCACAAAGATACAGACACATACACATTAATTAAAAGTAAATAAATCTTTAAATCCCAGGTGGCCTCAATCTAGGTATGTAGTCAAGAGGGTGACATTGAACTTCTAATTCTTCTGCCTTCATGTTTCCAATACTGAGATCAAAGGCATGCACCACCATGCCTGGTCTTATGCAATGCTAGAGACTAAACCCAGGACTTAAAGCATTGCAAGGCAAGCACTCTACTAACTGTGGTGGTTTGAATAGAAATGGCCCGCATAGTCTTCTGTTTGAATGTTTGGTCCATGGAGAGTGGCATTATTAGGAAGTGTGGCCTTATTGGATCTGGCGTGGCCTGCTATTATAGCTATTTTATTGCGTTCTAATATCTACCAACCTTCCAACCCTCACTTTATCCCAATCCCTTTCAACCTCTCAACACTAGATCAGAGAGAAAGAAAGGTCAGAGGGGATGGTGGTGGTGGGGTGGTGGTGGTGGTGGTGGTGGAGGATATATCTCTTTAGGCTAATTTCTGCTGATTCGGGGTGTTGGGTTTCTTGGGCGCAAGTCCATCTTTGTCTTCAGGATATCTCCAACTTCTTCTTCTAGTCTCTTTATTCCCAAAACTTGACAAACTACAACAATAGCAACCAGAAGTAACAGGGTCGGGGGGTGGGCAGCAGCAGCCTCTATAGGCCATTTCAGGGCTGTCCCATTTATTCCCTCTCAAGTTCCCAGAATTAAACTATGTTCAGGGGCAAATCATGCCCCTACTAGTGCATGAGGTGAATCATAATCACCTGCTGTGAAGCAGCCTCTTATCCCACACCTGGGATTAAAACAAAAACATATTCACGTAATATGACTGGGTTTTTAAAGAAGCCAAAATTCTCACTACAAGGACACCTAGTATATCCACTATCTTTAGGACATGGAGACTCTACATGAAAGTATTGATACCCCAGGACAGGTGCTTTGGCACTGGGGAATTTTGGTGCTTGGAGGGAAAGACTGGACGGGGCTTATTTTAAGGTCCCTCAATGCTGCAGCTGGTGTCTTTTCCCTCTCTTGTCCTCTACCAGTAGCAGTCACCTGCTTTCACATGTCTGCTGTCTGGTTGGTCTTCTCCCTCCCTGACAATTGCTTCCTTTCCATTTGTTATGAAGAGAGAGCTGACAGGGGAAGGGTCAAGCTAATTGCTACTGAACTATTGCTTTCTGCACCTGGTACTCCATCAGCCTGTGGTCAGCTTTGGAACTGAATGCCCTTGAGCCAGGTGCCCATCCATGTCCAACTGGGATCTCAACTGCAGGAAGGCTGGGGTTCACCTGCAGGCTCCAGCCCACAGCCAGCATTCCTGTTTCAGTAAGGAAGACAGAGTCTACTTGTACGTGATGGGTGGTCTGATAAATGAAGAGAGACATGAACCTGCAAACAAGGTGGGGTCCTAAGTGCACTGTCTATGTTTGGTCTTGGCATGCCAAGCCTGTGATATGTGACATCTTTCTCAAGCTCAGGGGTCTTCACTGTGCAGCCTCCTCGGCCTCACAAGAATATCGCACAAGTTAGGAAACACACATGACAGACATAGAGTTAATCAAACAAGAATAATTATCATTCACAGGTTCTTCTACTGCACAGGGGAAAGTGCACATGACTGAGTCTTCCTAGCTGCTGAGGAGGAGGAGGTGTGAGGAGCAATGGAGGGGAAATTGAACATGAGACAGTGCCCTTCCTGACCCCCACTCATTTCAGTTGCCTGTCACATCTCCACAGGATAGCAGCTCTCCTCTTGCACAGCAGGCATTGAGGAGACAGGCCACACACCAGGATCTGTCCTTCCATCTAGCACCCTGTGCTTACTCTGAGGTTAGCAACAAGTGGCAACCTCTTCCTCTCTACAGACAAGAAGGTGACTGGTGCTTCCCAGCCCATTATTCCAGCCCACGCAGAGTGAGGTTAGTGGAACTCAGATGAAGCTGGCAGGAGAGAGAGCCCTGAGGGGAGCGCACAGCCCATTTTCTATCCCTCAGCCTGCTCTTTCTCCCACCACCCCCTCCCCAAGCTCTGGGCATCTCTGTCCAAAGACAGAGCAGGGAAGGGCAGAGGAATAAAGGGGTCTTCTTTCTTACACTCTTACCTACAGATTCTGCAGGGAAGGGCGCTGTCAGCTTGGTTATCATTAGGAAAGATCAGTTTGTAATGCCCTTAGACAGTTCTGTGACTGGCTTGTGGGTACAGATAAGAGTGGCCCCAAAAGGGCAAGAGAGAGGGAGTGCGCCCACACGGCATGGATAGACCTGCCAGCCTGGCTTCCAGGAAAGATCTTTTAATGCCTGAGTGGAAAGTGTTTGAAGACCTACAGACAGGACTGAGGTCAGAAGTAGTCTGTAGTGGAGACAGGAGGTGAGAAAGTCTTTGTCTTCTAGATGAACTGAGACTGGAACAACAGATTTCATAGATGAAACTGGCATGTTTCGTAACTTGAGCCCTGGGTAGAGCATCACACTTGTTGATCTGAAGGCCATCAGGCTGCTCAGATGACTTTCCTGCTGACCAGGAAAGAAACACCCTACTGGCTTCACCCCATGACTTGTTGGGCATTAGCGCAACACTGAGGTTCAATACAGTCTAGAAGAATCTTCCAAGATCCCTCTCTTTTACCAGGTGCATCCTCCTATGGAATGTACACAGTACACACACACACACACACACACACACACACACACACACACACACACAAAGAACAAATCTCTACCTATACCTGAACCCACATAAGACATAACGAACAGGTTGTTTAGGAAGCAGTTTGGATTGGATACCCAGAGGGGCTATTAAACACAAATGGAACAATTCCATCTCTGACTAGTGCCCTGTGTACCTGATACTGGATCTACCATTGGGAATGAAGAGCCACCTCAGAAAGCTCTGGGAGGTCCTGGCCAGCAGAGAGGGCTAGAAACCAGTAACCTGGCCATCTTGGGAAACCAATAACCTGTCTCAGTGCTCCATTTTGAGTCTTTATTCTTGACTCAGGGCCCTTCCGCCAAAACAGAATTCAAGCTGGGGCTGGAGGTATGGACCTAGAGACAGCAGTGTTTAGAAAGTCTCTTTAGTAGGTACAGATGTAGATAGAAGTACATAGGTGCTTCCTCCCAACGTATGCAAGCTCTTCCTAGTCTTCCATTTTCAGTAGATGCTGAATGGAGATGGTTGGAAAACATGTCCCTGAACTCTTGGTTCAAAGATATATTCTGATCATTGGCTTGTAAAAGTCTAAAATTTGAAACTACTGACTCTGTAGATGTTTCCGTGTGTATGTGTGTGGTTTCAGAGCACACAATGTCTGCTTCCTAATTGAAAAAAAAATCAGAACTTGATGAAAGAGGTTTTTTAAAGTTGCATAAGGGTGTGTGGGATCCTTACCTGTCTTACGTAGCAACCTTTCCTCGGTGCATAGAAGAATAAGGACCACACGGGTAGATTCCATTCAGAAGCTTAGGAAACCCAAAGAGGAACCCCACAAGGGCCAAGTCTGTGATCACCTCATTCCTAGAAGCTTGTTCCAACCTCTCCAGCCCCTGGGGAAATGGGAGGTCTGCTTGTTTGGGGGAGGAGGAGGAAGAGCCATTCCCATCAGAAATCTACCAGGCATGTGAAATCCTGGGACCAAGCCCCTAATTTGTCAGAGTAGCTGGGACTTCTCACTAGACTCAGAGTCATCTTGGGGAGTGCAGAGATGTATATGAGTCCTCCATGAAGGGGTTCAGAGGAGATGGGGAGCAACTCTGATCCTTTTCTGCCTACTCCATTCCCATGCGCAGGACGGTACTAGTCTAGAAAATATCACCCTTGAAGGAAGCTTGGGTCCCTCCAGGTTATCCCATGCTCCCACGCTCCCATATGCTTGGGGGTTGGGGCTTGAAGACAAAAATTCTTGGAGTCTCCTAAGTCATAAGGGAGGGAGGAAAGGGGAGGGAGAGAGGGGGAAGGAGAGAGAGAGAGAGAGAGAGAGAGAGAGAGAGAGAGAGAGAGCGCACATTCTGGGAATGGGTTCTCCTGGCATCTGGGGTGAAGGTAGTTTAGCAGTATGAGTCTTGCCAACTCAAGTGGCAGGGAAAGGGCAGAATCTCCCTTTGTAAACTTTGTAAACCCTCAAAGCATACAAATGGCCATCCCCCTTCCCCTCCCATCCCTACGTGAGGAGCTCCAGTGGCTAGGACCTACCTCTAGACTTGCCTAAGGGCTGAAAGCAAGCTTAAGGTAACAACAGTTCCCAGCTCAGGACCTGAGAATGGCCAGTCTCTGCCCTACAGGAAAAAGAAAATCCCACCAATTCCTGAGTTTGCCCCAAGATCAGGCCACACAATCCCTTCAATCCCTCCCCCCCACCCCCGCACCCCATGAAACCCTATATAGAGTCTATATTCTGCCCAGTTCTCTGCTGTTTCTTGTCTGAGCAGAGGTAGTCACCCTCCCAGGAAATCTGATGTGAAGTTTGTTGTGCAGTGTGACTTTGTGGTATTTCTTGGCTCCCAAATGCCAGGACACCTTTTCATCCAAGCTATAATGGTGTCTCATGCCGACTCCAGACAGTGTCAGAGTAACAAGCTGACTACGTGTTTACACTCGATTGGTTTAGAGAATGACAGGATTGGTTTACCATTAACAAAATGACAGTGTGGTCAGAGCCCCAGCTCCTCCAGGTCCTTATGTGCCGAGACATAAAACACGATACTTATGGAATGAAGATGGCTGGTCGTGGTGGCTGGAAAGGAGGCTCAGAGAGGGCCTCTTTAAGGTGGTGGCATTTGAGCTAAAGCTTGAATGCAGACTGGACATCAGCCCTGGGTACCCTGGAGGGGCCAGGAAACAGAAATTCAAAAGCAAAGGCTTCAAGGAAAGAATGAGATGAGTTCCAGGCCACATGAGAAGGTCAGTGCGCAGGGGTTCTGAGTGTAAGCAGAGTCTGCTGGAGAAGGGAAGGGCCAGCTAGTGATGAGCCTGCTGTTCAAGGAGAAGGAAGCCTGCAGTAGGGGCTGGGGGTAGGCTAGCCATTGCAGCCAGATGTGCGGACTCGGAAAGGCAGTTTAGAATTTGTTACCAGGAATAGGATTTGGTAACCATTGGCTCGCTGATGGTGTGGAGCTGGCTAGGGATGATGGGCATTTGGTAGAAGACATTGGTATTTCAGGCTTGTTGTAAGATTTGGAAAGGCAGCATCATACCAAATAATTTGGGGAAGGGTGGGAATTCATAGTCCTACTCTTTTGTCCCAAGAGGGATAAAGTCCCCTCCACAGAGATGTCCACAGTCTGAGTCTCTGAACCTAGGGACTTTGTTCAGTTATGAGGCAAGGAGGAGTTAATGCTGCAGATGGAGTTTAAGTTGCTAAGTAGCTGTGTGGTGGGCAGAGCGCTCTGATGATTCAGATTGGCCTAACAGGACCAAAGGTCCTTAGCACAAAAGGGTGAGTCTAGAGAGCCAGGCCTTGAGTTATAGACACATGAATATGTTGTGCAGCTTGCTGGATTTAAAGATATGGGAGGGAGCCAGGACCCAAGGAAAGGGCAAGGAAACTCTGCCCAGCTTGGGAGAAGATAAGGGTGAGGAAACTCTGCCTAGCTTCTGGAAGGAAAGCAGCCCTGTCTATATCTTGGGAGCTCAGTTGGACTCCCAACTCCCAGAACTCTAAGCCGATAAACTGTGTTGTTTTAAGCTACTTAATTTGTTGAAATAGTAACACACTAGATTGTCTCTAATAATTCAACAAATATCCCTGAAAGGCCCCATGCAGTGTGGTCGGGTGTTTTTTTGTATTGGATATGAAATGTCCCCAGAGGTGCATGTATTTGAACACTTGGGCCCAAGCTGGTGGCACTGTTTTGGGAGACTGTGAACCTTTTGGGCATAGGTCCTTGCTGTAAGAGGTCTCTGGGGGTAGGGTTTGAGGGTCACAGCCCCCTCACTTAGTTAGTCCCACAGTCTCTGTTTTCTGTTTCCCAGAGATGTGAGCACAAGGTCTTCCATTCCTGCTGTCACAAACAGAAGCTGCGCCCTGTACCACAAATGTCACCATGCTGTGTGTGACACAGAGAGCTAAACTCAACCCTTCCTTCTCTATATGTCTAATCGGGCATTTTTGTCACAGCAACAGAAAGGAACTAATACAGGGGTGGCGATGTAGATGGGCGTTGTCTCAGCAAACTTAGAGGGTTGTCCTTGTTTTCTTAGACCCCTTGAGAGAGCCTGGTTCCCATAGCACCTGTGCCCACCACAGCTCAGTTTCCCCAGATAGACTGACACAAGCAGAAACAGCACTGGTTCGCAAGTGTATGACCCTATTACTATTCAGGTTGTGCCTCAGTTTTCCTATCTGCAAACCTACATCTTGGATTTGTAACACACACACACACACACACACACACACACACACACACACACACCTGACTCAGAGTCCATGTCAATTGCTGTTAGTGTCTTTTCTTTCATGACCTAAAGGGCACAGTACACCCACTGTGAACTAGGGAGTGACTTCTACTGACCTCCTAGGGGAGGGTTGTATCTTACATGGTTCTAGTTGACTCAGCAAAATACTACAGTCTATATGACTTAAACAATAGACTGTCCCCTGCCCAGGGGTCTCAGTGCTTGAAGTCCAAGGTCAAGGCATGGCAAGGCTGGGTGCCGGAGATGGCGTCTTTCTACAGGCGACCATCTTCTCACTGTTTCTTATATGTATATGGAAACGGAGTAAAGGATGAACCCCGGTCCTTCTGCTAACTATGTGGGTCCTATTAAGATCAGGCCCTGGTCCTTATGACTTCATCCAATCTGATTATTGCCTTAAAGTCTCTACCTCCAAGTACCATCATGTTGGGGGGGGTAGAGTTTTAACATACGAGTTTGAAAGGGACACTAGCATTCAGTCTATACCCATCAGGAACTGGTAGATGCATCTTGAGTCTGACTGGCCCCTTCTCTGTGCACAGGGACAGCAGGGGGAGGCTGGCTCAGTCTACATGGCAGAAGGTCTCTCCCTTCTAGGCAACAAATACAGACTCATTCCAGCTTGTAGGTATCCAGAGCCCACAGCCCCTGAGACCCCAACACGTTCAGCCACATCCTCTAACTGGGTGACCACACTTGTCTTCAGCCTCCATCCCTTGTTTCCCAAATCCATGGCAAGCAGACTTGGAGAGCTGGACAAATCCCACAGCTTGTGCGGGCACACACAGCACAAGGCAGCCGTATCTGGGGACAGAACTCCCTGTCTCCCGTTTCCTGGGAAAGTGCTGACGCCACAGGCTGCTTCTCTCCTCCCTGGGAGAAAGTAGGTGTCTGGTCCCAGCACCACCCATCCTTTCCTGGTTGCATGTGGCAAGCCCAGTGTCTGGATCCTGTGACCTCTGAAAGAGCCTCCAGAAGTGCTCGACAGACCTGAATAAAGAACAGGATTGGCCCCAAGAGGCAAAAAGGGAGCTGTGAAATCAAGATTAATAAGTGTTTGATTGCATGTCTACAAAACATGTCAACTAGTCAACTGCCACTTAACTCCTGGTTGTTCCCAAATTAGAATTAATGTGGAATAAGAATGCAGTGCAGAGAGACTGATAGCTCGTGGAGCCTCCAGATCCCAGCCTGAATTACATATGGGAATCCTAAAGTGATCCCGTCTCTCTCCATCTCTGCCTCTGCTACATCAGAAAGCTTTGGAGGGGCAGAAACTTATGGGGTCACCAGTGAGGGGCCAAGCTCCGCACATCAAACTGAACAACGGAGGGATGGCTGGCTACAAACAACAACCAAAGCCAAGAATGCAGCTCACTTGGTGAGTCTAGTGTGCATGGCGTTCTAGGTTCAGTTCCCAGTACCCCATAAACGGAGCGGGGTCATACATGCTCTCAGTACACGGAAGAAGGAAGCAGGAAGATCAGAAATTTTAAGTAATCCTCAGTTAGGTAGTAAAGCTAACCTGTGCTAATTGAGATCTTGTCTTGAAAAGGAAGGAAGGAAGGAAGGAAGGAAGGAAGGAAGAAAGGAAAGCAGGAAGGAGACAATCCTTCATTTGAGGTTGGCTTTTTGGCAGAGTCATATCTGAATATCCTTCATTTAAACCCCCACTTTCCTAGACTCAGCTTCACATATATGGCTCAGGGAGTGAACAGTCCCCATTATGCAGAGTCAATAAATATCTGTACCAGATATTCTACTAAATGTAAAGGCACAAATGGAATAGAGCAGACCCCTCCCCTCTGGAACCTTGGACTCTCAGGACAGTCTTCTGCATGCCCTTTCTTATTTGCGTCTCACAAAAACTCCAGTCACCCTCAGAGTAAGTGTCAGTTCAGGTTTAAACCTCAGTTGAGAAAGGATCAGAGAAGCCATTCACGGTATCTATGGCAGCAGCTTCCGAGCCTGGACTGAGTCCCAGGTCCTGTCTCCACCTACCTGGGACACTGGTACTTTTCCAGTATCCCTGGCCTTTCGCAATGTTGGTGATGGCTGGACAGCTGTTGTCAGGGGTCCTGGCTTTGAGACACATGCTCTGGTTGAGCTCAGATTCCCTGTGTGGAGCAAGGCAGGAGGCAGCGGCTAGCCTGCTCAAGCACTCTGTGGGTTCTTATGAATCTGTGTGGAACTAATTAGTTATTATTTCAGCCAATTCATTATAGTCTCTTTGGAGCAGCCTTCCCTTTTATAAAGACTGCGTTGGAACTTGGTTGGATGTTGCAGACAGAATGTGCTTGGGGGCTGCTTCGGGAGGCAGCTTTCTGCTTGTCCCTCTCCTGATGGCCTTCCTCGTCCATCACTGAAGCAGGATAAATACTAGCAGCCTCACACTCTGTCCCTAAGTACAAATCCAGCCTGTCCTGTCTTCCAAGGTGCTAAGTCACTCCTGGCCCTGCCCCAGCCTGCCACAGTCCTATCTCCAGCATCCAAGTGCACCCTGCCCCACCAGGCTGTGGCCTGGGCAGCAAATCCTTTGCTTCATTCCTCAATCTCTCCTGATCTGTCACTCATCCATGCCCTGGCTTAGACCGGCTTTAGCCCTCTCTGTTGGCTCTGTCGCTCCACCACCCAGTCCTGATCCTGCCATCTGTTTCAGCGTACACCCCGCCATATCCTCTAGATGAAAACACCTCTTCCTGCTGGGCCTGCCTTCTCCCTGCTTTCGCACACATCCCACGCTGCCACCATTCACTGTGCCCCGAGGGCCAATTCTACACTTTCTGATTATGATTTGAGCAAGCACAAATGGTCAGAGGGGTGGGAGGAGAGCCAGGGATCCCCTCTGGGATGGTTTGATAGCCCAGAGAGTGGCACTATTAGGAGGTGTGGCCTTGCTGGAGGAAGTGTGTCACTGTGCAGGTGGGCTTGAAGAACTTCTTCCTAGCTGCCCAAAGATGCCAGTTTTTTCCTGTTTGCCTTTGGAACAAGATGTAGAACTCTCAGCTCCTTCAGCCCCATGCCTGCCTGGATGCTGACATGCTCCCCCCCTTGATGATTATGGACTGAACCTCTGAACCTGTAAACCAGCCCCAATTAAATGCTCTCCTTATAAGAGTTGCCTTGGTTATGGTGTCTGCTCACAGCAATGAAACCCCAAGACCCTCTCCTTACTTCCAGCTCTGTATATACTTGATCTCGCCAAAGCAAAGTGAGAAAGAACCCCTTAACTACCATAGACTGTACCTCTTCCCAACCTTTTACTGGTCCTCAAGAGTTAACTTCCCCCAATGTGATGTCACCACAGGACACCTTCTGGGATCTCTAGTTTAGTGGTCTTAGCTTGGGGATGAGCCACTGAGCCTTAGAAGGAGCACTGAAGGTTGAAGAACAAAAGCCCACAGACACTCCCCAAATGATAGCAGAGACCCATTGGCTGGCCTCCCTGGGAATTCAGTTACTATGGCAATGGGACAGTATCCCATAGATGCGGAGGGTCAGGGGCTGGAGAATTGTGGAGGATAAGACGTGGTCACTGTGACTATGCAGGGCCTTTCGAGACCACCTCTCCCTGTCTCAGGAGAGCTGGTCATCTGTGATACAATGCGTCAAGAAGAGGACTCTAACAGGGCTGCTGCCCTGCATAAATGGCAAGGGGGCCATCAGTATGGCTTGGCTGCAAATGCAGGGGATCATCTCAGGGATTTGGGGGAGCAGCGAGACGTGGAGTTCAGAAATAGAAGAGTGATCCCCTAAATCCAAACCTGCAATACGTCTGTCTCGGCAGAGCTTGCTCCTGGCTGTGCCTCCAAGAAACTTCATGGAAAGGCTTCTAGCAGCCATGGTCTGCAGGGTTAGGACTGTACCCCAGCACCCACACCTCCTCACCAGCCTGTTCAGAGCTGTCATTCACACGTGTTCAGAACCCGTTTCTATTCCCTGGCACGACACTTCTTCAGCAAATGAACTCCCTGAATTTATATGACTAGCTGCACAAAGGAGGGCTTCCCTCTTTGCCTCAAGAGATCTCCTCATGTTAGCATTTGGGGCTTGGATGAACTACCTCAAGCTTCACAATATCATACAACTTAACCTCAAGATGAATTTCGAAAATGCTTACTGAATTCCACTTTCCTGTGAGGTCACACTCAGAACCTTCATTCCAAAGATGAGGAAACCAGCCCAGAGAAGGAATTTGACTTGTCCATTAGGACAGTCCGTGGTTGAGCTGGGACTTGAGTCCATATCTGAAGATATGGTCAACCTTCTCCCAGGACAACCCAGCTACTCCCCAGCCCTTGGGTCTTGCAAAGTCAAACACACACACACACACACACACACACACACACACACACAGAGAGAGAGAGAGACTGAATCCTCCCTGCTGAGATATAGGATGAGATCCTTTCTCCATTTTTATTTAAAAAGATCTTTATTTGCTATTTAGTTAAGTATTTAAATTGTGTCTGTTGGGGATGGGGGCTGAGTGCACACACTCCTGGTCACGTTTATGCGTTCATACATGGCTGTGTCAAATCTTGGGCATTGTTCATCCAGGGCCCTCTACCTTGTTTTTTGAGACATGACGTTGAGACAGATGTGGGGCTCACTGGCTTGTTTCTGGTCTCAGAGCTCTACACGGTCTCTTGTCTCTGTCTCCAGAGTGTGAAATTGCAAGCATGAGCTCCTGGCTTTTCATGTATGTGCTGGGGATTGAACTCAGGTTCTCCTGCTTGTGTGACGAGTGCCTTGCTGACCGGCTCATCTCTCCATCCTCTCTCTGCCATTTAAAAATGTTTGTCAGTCTTTACAGTGATCTAACAAGCCTATTGCTGGTCTTAAAACAGAGGACTGGGTGGTGAGATAGCTCAGTGGATAATAAAGGCACGTGCTGCTAAGCCCAAGGATCTGAGTTCGAGTCCCAGATAGAGGAGAAGAACTGATTCCTGCAAGTTGTCTTCTGACCCCTTTGTGTGCCTCCCCTCCAAAATAAACACTTAAGTGTAGAAAATAAAATAAAACAAAACCCCAAGAACTATTTCAGGATCCTAGGACCAGGAAAGCACCAGGATCTGTGTCTCCCAGGCCCTATGGAGGGTAAGAGGCTAGCTTTGGGAGGGTGCCAAGCTCCCGTTTGTTAAACTACAACTCGTAACATGAGGTTCCGTTTTTCCTCTAGATAAACCAGGCTCACAGATAGTTTCCTGGGAAAGTCAGGCTGAGCTTGTGCTATCAGAGTCCTCCTACTGGAGGGCTAGTTATTGTTGGTTCTGAAAACACACACCGACTTTCTGCTGGGCTGTGCAGGGAGTGAGATTGCCTTCTGTCTTTGCAATCTTAGCGCAGAGCCTGTGATACCATCACCTTCTGCTTTAATGCCTTCTCAGTAAGAGTCATCTGTCTCTGCGACTGACCCTTTGTAGGGAGCTTTTCCATTGTTCCCACTTTAAAAAGGTTTTGCTTTTTAAATTCTGCTTCCCCAGCCAGCTTCCTGACTAGGCTTTCACCTAAAGGTTTCCAGTCTTAACCAGCCCTTCTCTTCTACCTCCAAGGCCCTAGCTGCTTCTTGACTTCGGTTCCTGTTATCATAGAGTGCGGTTTCAGCTAAGAGTTAAGCCTTGTTCATACAATATGGTGGGAGAACAAAGGCCACACTGGGTGAGCAGATCACTACAGGCCTCCTTAGCAAACTTTTGGCCCCTGTACTTGAAAGGTTAAAAATATGAGCCAGGGGTGGGTACTTTTGGTGGGCTCATGCCAAGGTGTGCCCCTGAGAAATTACACCATGGAACAGATCTGGTATAAGAAGTTTATTAAGGAGAAGGGAGAGGAGTGGGGACATGGGAGAGAGATAGAGGCAGACTTGCAGACAGGCAGACAGAAAGAGGAAACAGGAGAGAGACATACAAGAGAAAGCAGAGACAGACAGACAGACAGACAGAAAAATGAGGGAAAAGAGAGGGATCTGGGGTGGCTGGGGGCCCTTTTATCCACAGTATACACCTGGCTCACTCGACGGCAGGCAAGTGATGACCTGAGACTCTGCTAGGTCCTTGGAAGCAAGCCAGTGGAATTGCCTGTTTGCTAACAGTACTATTTCAGTGATTGGGTTGAGACAAGGTCTCATGTAGCCTAGGCTGATCCTGAGCTCACTGAATAGCCCAGGCTGTCTTTGAATTCCCAATTCTCTTGTCTCTACTACAAATACTGTGATTATAGGCATGTGCCAACACATTTGACCCCTCCAAAAGAGAGAAAGAGAGAGAGAGAGAGAGAGATTTATTTTTTTTTAAAAGATTTATTTATTTATTATATGTAAGTACACTATAGCTGTTTTCAGACACACCAGAAGAGGGCGTCAGGTCTCGTTACAGATGGTTGTGAGCCACCATGTGGTTGCTGGGATTTGAACTCAGGGCCTTCACAAGAGCAGTCAGTGCTCTTAACCGCTGAGCCATCTCTCCAGCCCAAGAGAGAGAGATTTATTAATTTTTGTTCTGTGCGTAAGTGTTCTGTTTGTGTGCGTGTATGTGCACCATGTATGTGCCTGGTGCTAATGGAGGTCAGAAGAGGGCACTTGATCCCCTGGCCTTAACTGGAGTTCAGGAGGGATGTGAGCGGCTATGCAGGTGCTGGAAATCAAACCCAGGTCCTCTTTGAGAGAAGCATGCATTGTTACCCACTAGGCTGTTGCTCCTGGCTTAGCTAATAAAGGCTAAGACTCACAATCAAAAAAGCCCTCATCCACATTTTAATTAATTTTATTCATTTGCTTTTTTTTTTCTTTTTTGAGACAGAGTCTCACTGTGTAGCTCTGACTGTCCTGGAAGTCTCTATGTAGGCCAGGCTGGCCTTGAACTCACAGAGATCCACCTACCTCTGCCTGCTGAGTGCTAGGATTAAAGGCGTGCACACCATACCCTGACCCTCATTCACTTTTAATGTTGTTCTCAGCAGGCCAAGCTCTCCCTAAGGTTATCACTGTTCAGAAGGTTTCAAGGTTCTATCTGCCTTCTAGACTCCCCTTCTTTTGTCTTCTGGTGAATGCCCTCCTCCTACAAGGACAGTCCATCCCTTGATGTGTTCATTGGACATGGATTTGCTCACTGAAAGGGACAAGGTCCCTAGCCATTGAAAGCCAGCCCCAAATGGAATTTAGGCTCCTTCGATTGCCTGGACCTTAGCCCTGTATCTCACAGCCTTCGTCTCCAGGATTCCTCTGGGGCATGTCTCCCTGCCAGGGCTGTGGCGTGTCCTCTGTAATACATGGTTCTTGGAGGACCTGATTCATTTCCTTTTATCCCACCTTCTTGACCTGCACTAAGTCCAAGTAGCACCAGGCTGACGGCATGACTATTTAGGCTGGGCTAGACTCTGACAGGTGGGAGGTGACCATCTTAGGTCTAGGACTCAGAAGGCCAGGGTTTCCTGTGCATGAGGAGCTGTGAGGCTTTCTGTCTTCCTTCACTGTGAGTGTGACCGACCCTTTCTCAGCTAATCAGTGGGTGGAAATGTAGCTGTCCCAACTGGACCACCCAGTGCAGGAACCCCTAGTTCTCCGCTTTCTCTCCAGAGTAATAAACAGAGTCGTTACCAGGTGCCTCTTGCAGCTTCCCGTGCTGGCAGGTTATTTATATGCAAATTTGCCCGTCTGAGGCTACGGAGGCTCATAAACATGATAACAGCGGCTTCTGTAGGAGCTGGACGTGATGGAGGGTGGGGAGAGGCCCTCTAGCTTCTGAGGGAGAAGTTAATATGGGATTAGCCACAACCAATTAGATGGTATCAAACCCAAAGGGATCCTGCAGTTTAGTTAAACTGAAGATTGGGCTGTGAGTAGAGGGAGCCGGTGGCTGTCAGAAGGATCTGAATGTAGGCAAACCCTTCCCCAGAAGCAAGGCTTGGTACAGACTCCCTGTCCAACCCTCTAAATAGAGTGTAAATGAGGGTTTAGTTGTGGCTCAGTGGTAAATTATTCCATGGTATCTAACATGCTTAAGGTCATGGGTTTGATTCCCAGAACTTCAACAATGTGTGTATGTGTGGTGTGTGTGTGTGTGTGTGTGCGTGCGTGTGTGTGTAGAGGTAGCTGGCACTAGTAGACATAAAAGAGAATTTGGCTCAATTGGGCAACAATACTGTGTGTCTCACACATACACTGGTCCCTCTGGCCAGCACTCATGACCAGCACAATCCCTCTAGCAGATTTCTAATATTAAATTTTATTTATAGTGTGTATGCATGTGTTAGGGTGGGGCCACACATGGCTATGGCACACATGTGGCAGTCAGAGAACATCTTGCACGAACTGGTTCTCGCTACCATTTCAGATTCTGGGATTAAACTCAGGCTTGGGAACAAGCACCTTTACCCACTGAGTAACTTACTGGCCTTTCCCTCTCCTTTATCACTAATTGTCCCCTCCCTGCCCCCATACCACAAGCCCTGGAAAGCTTTGCTTAGTTGGTCACTACTCTGGGCTACCACAGGATTCTTCTGAACAGGTCTTCTGAGTGACTCTCATTACCTGTGTCTGTATGCTGTTAGCCTTTGCAGGTGTGAACATTGCTGCAATTGTGTTTTGATTGCCAGGTACATGGTAGATCAACAAATATTTTTTTTTTTTGCGGGGTGTGTGTGTGGGGGGAGTGTGTGGGGTGTGTGTGTGTGGGAGATATAAAGAAAGCCAAAGATTTAGACTTAATACTTGTTAAAAGTAGTAGGCTTTCATCCTGTGGGGAAAGTTCAAGCTTCAAGCCTCAGTTCCCTGACCTGACAATGGGGACATCAAACCCTCAGCTGACTGGAAGTTAAGTTGGTTGCATTCTCTTGCTGTAGGAACTGAAGATGTCAGCTCAGGAACTTTGGAAAGGCCATGGAACACTTGCCCCTCCAGAAGGGAGAGGCTAATTAACATTCCTCAGATCACAGAGGGGGGACCAGGACCATTGGCCACCTACCTCATTCCTTAGGGACCAATCAGTTTAAAAGTTACACTGTTCCGCTAATCACATTGTGCCTAATGGCGGCTGCCCTGAGGACTGTATAAAGGCCTGCTGGAAGGGCTACATGTGGTCGTACTACGTGTGGTAGTACTCTTCCCATATGCAGGTCGGCCCCAGCATGCTGGATTAAATAAAATTCCTCTTGCTTTTGCATCGATTCCCATCTCCATGTTGTTCACTCAGGTGTCTCCTTTAAGTAAAGGCTTGCCAGAGTCTTACAGAAAGGCCCAGTACACATGGACAGAAATTTTTTAAGATAGTGTTCTCACATCATCTGTCAGGGAAAGTCTCCGCAGAGTATCCCAGGCCAGCCTGAAAGCAGCTCTTCAAGAATGACCAGGCACAGAAGAAGCCAGCAGCCTGCTCAGTGACCTCCCTTGTTTCTGTGACTCCATGCCTAATTTAAGGAAAGAAGGGTTTATTTTAGTCCGTGGTTTGAGGGGATTGAGTCATTCGCTTAGGGAAAACCCAGAGGCAGGAATACTAGGTGGCCTGGGTCTGCCCTTGGGAAGCAGGGGAAGATAAATCCCGGAACTCAGCTTGCTTTTACTTTGGTTTTTGTTTAGTCTGGGACTCCAGACTATACCATGGCACCATTCACATTCCAGATGAGTTTTCCCTACTCACTTAAATCTTTCTGAAAACATCCTCACAGACAGGTTCAGAGATGCGTCTCCTAGGTGATTTCAAATCCAGGCAAATTGACAATGAGGATTAACCATCCTCCAGGGCATTATGGTGTCACATGTTCAAAGCACCTTGTGTAGAACATAATCCCCCCTCTCCGAGAAAGAATCCTGTGCTCATGAGAAGTCACAGACAAAAGAATCCAAACTACCCTCTCACCACCCAACAACCCTCTCCGTCCTATTATTTTGTTCAGCTGCAAAGGCATCTCCTGCAGGAGGACCTAATTAAGGACTGCCTGAGAAACCAATGATTGTTGATGCAGGTAAGGCCAGCCAATCAGGATCTGCTGTTTAAAAGATATGCTTTCTTGGTACCAATGGGGGTGCAGGGAGAGGGTATTAAAGGAGCTTGTAGCAGTGCTCAAAGGAACTTCCGGCATTTCTCATCTGCTCCTGGAGTCTGTGCCATTTGTGCCACCTCACCTCCAATCCCCAAGGGCAAGTAGGGTCCAGGGCACAGGCAGTAAGTATTAACTGATGTGAATTCATATGTGATTATAGCTTCTGGCCTTCTTGCTGGCTGACCTCACAACCACTCTTTGCTTTGCTTTGCTTTGCTTTTCCTCTTCTCTTCTCTTTTCTTTCTTTTTCTTCTCTTTCAGAAGCTGGTATCACAGTACTGACTTCTATGCTTGTGGGATGTTAAGTCCCTGCTGAACTTGACCACGAATTTCCTCTCTTCCAATCTGTCTAGGGTACTAATTGATAGATTAGTTCTCCACTGGTGAAATAAGTCAATTAAAGCCAGATTAGAATATATTAAAAGTAGGTTTATTGGGAAGCTGCTCTCAGTTGAGTTCACTGGCCCCAAGGACAGAGGCCAGGGAAGTCACCATGGGAGGAAGGTGGGAAAAGGAAGGGCGCATGCAGAGAAAGAAGAGAGAGAAGAAGAAAGCAGAGAGATTCAAATGTCTGGATTATCTGGGAGAAGGGAAGTCCAGCCCTTGGGCTGGAATGTTCAGGGTTGGGGGCAAAGTATACCAGGTAGGGACTGAGGTAGGGAGAACCTGGAGGCCAGGTCTGCTTTGATATGTGAAATATGCACCTCAGTCCCTTGTTCCAAGTCCAAAACCAAACACTAGTCTGCTGGGGGATCTTATCTCTCAGAATAGTCTACCCTGGGGAAGCTCATCAAGAATTAATCATCTGGGGTCATCATGGAGAGCATGAGAGGGAGCGAAATTGGATGAAGAGAAGAGAAGGAAGAACAATCCTGGGAGGTAGCAGGAGCAATAGTGAGAAGCTGGAGCGAAAGGGTTACAAGCCAAGGAGTCAGAAGATGGAATGCTTCCTAGGCTGGTTGGTGAGGAGGACGCAGAGGCTGTGTACCACTGGCCTGAAAGGACAACACAAAACCCATTTGTCTCCATTCAAGGACCAGGACTGATTTAGAAAAGAAGGCCATAAGGCACCAGCTCCAGGCACAGATCATAAAATCCAGAAACAAGGCCATAAAACCCCCTTCCAAAGAACAGCCTGGGGATAACCACAGAAATCAGGAAATATCTTATCGCAGAATGGGCCTATGTGCTGGGCAGCCCTATCTTATCCTATGATTAAACGTTCATGACCACTGACCACCTGTGACTCCCTCGCACCCACCAATGAAATTTTAGATTACCTAATCCTTCTTGAGAGTTCTTCTGGCTCCCTATAAGAAGCCCTGCACACCTTTGTCTGGGGTCCCCATTTTGGGGAATTGCTGCCCCCCCCCACACATATGCTGGTTGTTTCTGCAGAATGCATATTCTTTGTCTTTGCACACTATCTGAGTCTGGGGGCTCCCTTCATCAAATTTTGGACCCTTCCAGGCCTTGCTAGGCAGCTACCCCCACCCATCAGGGGAGACCAAGGGGCAGAAGATAAGGCAGTAGATAACAACTGCTATTCTTGCGACAACTATGGGTCTCCATACCAGTTCCCACACTGTCTCTGAATCCTCCCCCTGGTGACCTCTAGGATGTCTGAGCATTTCTGCATGTGGCTACATGTTCTTGCAATTATGTTGTGACAATGTATCCTGCAGAGACTCTGACAGCCCAGGCTGCAAAGAATAGTCTAGAACTTTAGGTTCACAGCACTTACTTTTCCAAGGATACAAGCAGGACAGAGAGCCACGGGATGAGCTCTGTGCATGGAGGTCTAGGCAGGCCTCCTGAGTCCATACTGGAGATCATGCTACCTCTTTTATTTGTGCAAAGGGGCCATCTTCCTTCTGCACCACATAGGCCATGCTCTCACTGGTCAGTGGCCTGACAGGAGACACAGATAGAGAATTTAGTAGCATGAGACCCATGAGGTTTCCTCTCTTCCCCAAGAATAATCCATGGGAATCCACGGGGAAGTTACTAGAGGGGAGAGATTCTCAGCTTTGGGATTATAGCTGTTTGCTGGTTGGACTTAAACAATTCTCCCCTTGACTGACACTATATCCCATCAGTCCCACTAAATGCCTGGAAACTTAGTCTTCTCTTCTCCTGTCTAAGTTATGTTTCTTATGTGACCAAATGTCTGAAAGAAGTGATATAAGATGGGCCCAGTTTATTTTGGCTTACAGCTTGAGGGGAGACAGTCCATCGCAGCAGAGACAGTATGGCGGCAGGAGCTCAGGAGGCTGCTGCTCATATCAAATTTGCAGCCAGGAAACAGTGCAGGAAGCGGAGCTGGGCTGTAAAACCTCTAGGCCTCTCTCCTGTGATCTACTTCCTCCATGGAGACTCCACCTCCTAACAGTTCTAAAACCTTCTCAACAGCGCCACCCACTGGGGACCATGTGTTTAAATACAGGAGCCTGTGGGGAAGATTTTACATTAAAACCCCGTTTCTGAGCCAATGATGATGATGATGATCCTGAGCTCATCCTATCCCCTAGCACTCCATGTCTCCCTAAGTTCTCTGAGTCATGTTAATCCCCTTCTGAATTCTTAACCCCAGGGTGGAGTTGGCTGGACCCAGACTTTCTAAAAGAGGAAGAAAGTCCTGGCAACTCCCATTCTGCCTCAGAACACAGAGACATTGTCTGTTGCTGTGGGTAAGCAAAGCCTGTGAGATCCACCCCCCTTCCTGGGGGAGAAGTGAAGAGGAGGGGTGGAAATAGCTTTCATTCCTGTCCAGAAACTTACAATGGAGAAGACAAGCCACAGCTAGTCTCTCTTCATAGGCTGTTTCTCCATGAGGCACTGTTAGCTGCCACAGTTCCAAGACAAATCCCATCATGCCTCTTCTGCACTTACCATCTTTCCACGGTTCCCTGTTGTCCTCTGGATAAAACACAGGCTCTGGGCCACATATGATGTATCAGAATCCAGCTGGGATTGCCTTTTGTGGCCTTGGAATTGCTTCTTTCCTTTCTGCTGTAACCAGAAGATCTAGAATTTAGTCACATGGTTGATCCTGGTCACTCTGCTTCATGTCACTTAGTTTATTGGATGTACACATACTTTCCACCCTTTGCTTTCCCTTAAGATCGGGAGGGTACCTCCTGGTGCTCGTTAGATGCTCAGAGTGTGTTAAGCCCTGCTTTCTGAGATGCCCACACATCTAGAAAGGACACTATGGGTCACGCAGGACACCATGGCACAGCTTGATTGTTGAAGTTTTCAGTCCTCTCTTGCCCACACCTCAGAACTTGCTCATCTCTTTTGTGAGCTTCACAGTTTCCTATGTCGTCCTTAAAATATTTCAATGGAAGAAGTGTCATTTTAGGAGCAGTTGGGGCTAGCAGCCTGTGCGCTTGGTGAGGAGGTATCTGGCTCTTTCCATTAGTGACCCAGAGAGAGCCACTGTCTAAGATCCGCAGCTTGCCATCTTGACCCCTGATGAGGATCTCTGGTTTTCTGGATTGCACTAAGGTTCCTGGCCCTGGACAGTATCAGATTTCCAACCATGCTGCTAGAGGCTCAGCACGGGTGCCTAAGTGGTGGAGCTACTGAGTAGCTCCCAAATTTGTTTTACTTTTCTCATCCTGCAGTCCAGCTCCACTCAACTCAGAAGCAGCTGAGGAGCTGATCTCACTCCTCCTGGGCGGGCTCCATGTGGTCCTGTTACAGTGCAGCCACTAGAATAGTGACTAGACTCCTCGAGATGAGACAGAGGAGGGTCATTCCTTAGGGATGGACTCAGCTGAGGTGGAGACAGCATCTTCTGTCCTCACAGTGATAGGTACTTTTTCTTTCCTGTGACCTATCCATCTCTGTCTGTCTGTCTGTCTGTCTGTCTGTCTGTCTGTCTGTCTGTCTGTCTATCTATCTATCTATCTATCTATCTATCTATCTATCTATCTATCTATCAATCCATCCATTCATAAATCCATCTGTCTGTCCATCTGTCTGTCTGTCTATCAGTCTTATTTATTTATTTGGTGGGGGAAGGGAGCACATGAGGAAGTTAGAGGACAACTTGAGGGAATTGGCTCTCTGCTTTGACCATGTGGGTTCCAGGGACTGAACTCTGGTTGTCAGGCTTGGGAGCAGGTACTTTAACCTGTTAAGCCATCTGAATGTCACACCTCCCCCCCCCCCAGACACACATGTACACACACACTCCTTTACTCCTTTTTTGACCATCTGAAACAAGAGATGGTAAGAAAGGAAGCCACGTTCATAGCTAAGGGCAACTCTGGCTCTTGTGACCTCTAGCACGTTTGAGTTCTGGTGCTGTGCATGTGCATGTGCATGTGCGTGCGTGCGTGCGTGTGTGTGTGTGTGTGTGTGTGTGTGTGTGTGTGTGCGTGCGTGCATGCATGTGCCTTGGAGATGAACTGCATACTGTCTTTGATGTACCCTGCTTCAGTGGCAGTTGACAAGCCCTTGCTGCTGGCACACCAGGGAGGTTGTCAGGGAGGAAGCAGCTCCCTCTGTCCTCACTGGCAGCCTGAACCCACCACTACTTCAGTCAGAGTAGCTGGTCAGAGGTCTCTGGGCAGCATGCAGTCATGAACACAGTCTTGCACCGCTGGGTCAGGGAGTCAACTCTGAATGTGAGAGTCTGTGCAGTGAGGCCAGGAGGAGGCACAAGGATGGGGACATCCTGGAAGCATTCAGAGAAGCTGTCCAGTGTACACATCAGAATCTTTGTGATCTCCATGGTGTCCCCACCCTCTCAGCTTCCAAGACTCAAATGCTTGGAACTTATTTCTTCTTCCTCTTCTCCAAATCTCCATATCTAATTGGTCACCATTTCTTCTAAGCAATACTGTGTTTGAGGCTGTTTCCATGCTAGCCACTCTGTCTGGGTTTCTAGTCTATCTGGTCTCCCAGCCTGCCCAGCTTCCAACTCACTTCTCCTTTCTCCTACTTTTGATGCAAATGCCCAACCTGTCTCCTAACACTGGGGGCTTCCACCATTCCCAAAGCCTCCAAGGCCACCTCCTCCCTTGTTCACAGAGTCAAGCGAACCCCTTCTGAAGTCCCTATCTTCTCTAGTCACCTTGATTGTCAGTGACCTTCACATTGGCCAGGCCACTCCCCCTTTCAGAGCTCATCTTCCAGGTGGTTCCTGAAGCCTTCTCCACTTCACATTTCCTAGGACAACCCCCACCCTTTTCTCCTGCACCCGTTGTTTTTCAGATTACTTCTATCCCTTTTCTTTCTTCCCAGCTCTTCAGCACTGAGGTCTCTAGCTTCCTGTTGAAGATTTCTTCTCATTGCTGTTGATGTAAATCTACATCTTCAGTCTAGACCCATAGTCCTCTGCGGGGGGGGCTGGTGTGGGCGATCTTCTGGGGTTCAAGAAGAAAGTGCTGTGTTTGTTTTATCTAAAAAGTAGAAACAAACTGCTTCCTAAATATTTAATGTACATATTGTCATACATAGTACTTGTTTTAGGGTTTTACTGCAGTGAACAGATACCATAACCAAGGCAACTCTTATAAGGACAACATTTAATTGGGGCTGGCTTGCATGTTCAGAGGTTCAGTCCAGTATCAGCAAGGCAGGAGCATGGCAGCATCCAGGCAGGCATGGTGTAGGAGAGGTTGAAAATTCAACAATTTCATCTGAAGGCTGCTAGGAGAAGACTGGCTTTGAGGCATCTAGGATGAGGGTCTTAAAGTCCACATCCACAGTGACACATCTCCTTCCACACCTACTCCAACAAGGTCACACCCACTCTAGCAAGGCCATACCTCCTAATAGTGCCACTCCCTGGGCCAAGCATATTCAAACCACCACAGTAGTTATGAGAAAACACAGAGATATTGAAGGGTTCATGCCCCCAATATTTTTCTGAAAAGGAGAGTGACAGAGATTCCTTGGTTGTCTTAGAATGTCCATTCCCTCCCCCCACCCCGCCCATTGTAATAGAAAATAGTATGCCTGGATGTCTGGGACAATGACTGTTTTACCCTGTCTAGTTTTTGTTTATCAGAAATTGGGGGGATTATCTTTGTGGCTATCAGTTGATACTGGGGAAATTGGGATTCTACTCTTGGAATTGTAGTCTCATTAAGAAAAGAATTTAAGAATGAACTCAAAAGGAAGGAAGCTCCTGGATAATTTTTATCAATGTTTAAGGAAAATCACAGGGCGGGCAAGCTGTAAATCTCAGAAGCCACCCAGAAGAAGAGAATGAAGAAGAGAAGGAGGAAGGGGGGGGTGCCATTTGAGTTAAGCCTGGGAGATCTGCTGGTCAATGGAGGATAGACAATCGCATGCAGTGGAGGAGAGGTAGAGTATGTAAAGACTTAGAAAGCATGCTTAGAGCATACATAGAACAAAAGGAGAAAACCAACTTCAGAGGCCACCTGGCTGTAGCCCTGTAAGGTACTGTGCTAAGGAGTAGGAATTCTTGGAAGAAGAAGTATATTAATTCATTAAAGGAAAAGTTATCGCTCTCATCTCACCTCGCTTAAGGAGAACCTGCCTTTCTAGGGGTAATCCCCACCTTCCTGTGGGGTGGACATTCCTTAGTCAGTGTGGTGGTTTGAATATGCTTGGCCCATGGGAAGTGGAGCTAAGTGTGTCACTGTGAAGGTGGGCTTTGAGAGTCTCCTCTTGGCTCCCTTTGAATCAGAATGTAGAGCTCTCTCGGCTCTTCTAGCCTCATGTCTGCCTGCATGCTGCCATGCTTCCCACCATGATGAAAATGGACTGAACCTCTGAAACTGTAAGCCAGCCTCAATTAAATGTTGTCCTTTATAAGAGTTGCCTTGGTCGTGGCATCTCTTTAGAGCAATGAAACCTTAATTAAGACAGGCAGGTCATTGATTCTGCCCAGCTAGAATGTTAAGTCTCTACCCAGGCCAGAGGTTCCATCCTCTCACCATAAGGAACTGGTTTTCCCTAAATGAGCCTTCTCTACTGTTGCAATGATGTCATTTTTGCTAACTGTGCCATCTTGACCCACTTCCAGGATGTAAGCAGAAGTGGTGGGCCTATTTCCCTTCCTAAAGGAAAGGCTTGACTTCCCCTTCTGCAGACATCCTTTTTCTGGGCATCCTAGAGCTCCAGAAAGCCACACTAACCCATAAGCTTATGTGGTTAAGGAAACCAGGTCTCGTTAAGTCACTGTTGTTTGGTTTGTGAAAGCAGCTGAATCCGTATCTTGTCAGAGGCACATGAAATGTTTTAGTTTAGATTTCCTTTTCAGATTTACAACCTTTATGCACTCCTGGTATCTGAAGTCTTCACCCCTGGTACTCCCTGCCTGCTGTTGGTGTATCAGCTCCATTGTGTGTTTTCTGGGGACTCCTGCTAAGATGCTCTATATGCTGGGATTTCAGGTGTTAATCTTTATGCCCTAGCATGAAAAGTGGTAACAATGCCATGGGGCCGGGCATACAGCATAAGTCTTCTGACTATCTCTGGTTCTGATGGGGCATTTTCCAGGGTAATGGAGGCTTGTTGCTGAAGGGGCTGTCCAGTGAGACTGTGGACTCAATGGAGCCATTTTAGTCCTGGGCAATTGGCAACTTATGGACTGTCGCCATGCTTTTGGGCAGAGGTTTTCCTGCTGTAGTGTTTGAAGGTAGGCCATAGGGACCATCAGGAGATGGCATCTTTAGAGTGATATTAATGAAGTGCTGCCTCCTGGGCATGACATGGCCATTGTCCCCTTAAACTAGCTGTAACTGTGATCACTGTGAGCTATCTTCACATGGTCGAGTCTGTTAACTTTCCATCATGGAGGAGGGGAGGGGCTGAGACCCCACTTTTCCATAAGGACTTACAAACACGGTTTCTAGGAGACATGTCTCATGAGACCCCACCTCTCTCCAAGATTGAGAGGCATTACTGGTTTAGAGGAGAGGTTTCATGAGGACATGTTCATCTAGAATTGATAGGCAGTAAACTGTTGCTAGGGAGAGAGGCTTATGAGGGCACACCCCTCCTCAGGACATATAAATAGTTAATGGTTGATATGCAGGAGAGACATTATCTTTCTTTCTGTCTTTCTTTCTCTTCCTTTCTTTCTTTCTTTGTTTCTTTCTTTCTGTCTTCCTTCCTTCCTTCCTCCCTTCCTCCCTCCCTCTCTTCCTCCTTCCTTCCTTCCCTCCCTTCCCTTCTCCTCCTCCTCTTTTTCTCCTCCTCCTCCTTTTTTACTTTTTATTGACTCCTTGTGAGGTTCACGTCATGCATCCCAGTCCCACTCACCTCTCCATCTTCTTATATCCACCCTTCACTTTTGCAACCTTCCCCTCAAAATAAAAGACACACACACACACACACACACACACACACACACACACACACACACACCACAGCATAGAAAACATCTCATCCTGGAAGCTGTAGTATGTCAGTGTGTGCCACAGCATACCCCTCTATCCATACATCTTCACTTGCAAATGTTCATTGCAATGTATGTGTCATTGGTTTGGTTCAAGATCTTTCGCATCTGTGACACCATCAATATTGGATCCTTACTGAGACTCTTTCTGGTTATCCTGTTGATTCCCTGTGTCATGAAGATCCTGCAGCTTCAGATCAGCAGAACTGGCCCTTTCACGCATACCAACCATTTGAAGATGTTATAGATTTCGGGGTGGGCCAACTCAGAGACCAGGATCTGGGCCTGGGTGGTAGCTGAGCTGATCAGCACATCAGCTCTCTCTATCTGCACCACTAGGGCGAGCCTCCAGCACTGCTCCAGTTAGACCACCTGATGCATCATCCAGGAGGCATCCTGCTCTCATGCCCTCAGGCTGCCTCACCTGCATCCAGGCCTCCAGAGTCAGCTCTACTCTGCTGCTCAGTCAAGGCATGGAGCCTGTTTTCTCAAGCGCTGAAGCCTATGAGGGGCTGGACCAGTTCTCCCACTCTCCCACCCTTGTGGTTGGCTTATCTGTGCCTTTGCCATCAGGGTCAGCTCTACTGTGCTGCCCAGGCAAGGTACAGGGCCCGCTCTTCTGAGTGCTGCAACTAGTGAGGAGCGGGGCCAGTTTAGCCACTCTCATGACCCCAAGGCCAGCTCTCCTGACTACTGCAGGTGGTGAGGGGTGAGGGGCAGAGGGAACCCACGCCACCCCATAGCAGAGAAGTTATGAGCCAGCTCTTCCTTGCTCTCTCCTTTGGGGCTGGATCACCTGTGTCCTTTCCACCAGGGTCAGCACTACTGTGCTGCATAGGGGAGGTGCAGAGCCTGCTCGCTCTCCCAGGTTGTACAGGCAGTGAGGAGCAGGGCCAGTTCACCCGCTCTCATGCTCTGGGGGAGAGACATTTTCTTCATGGGGCAGCCTACTGTGTGTTGCCCACGCTCTCTTCAACAACTTTCCCCACCCACACCTCTAAGTCATCCCTCACCTGTGCTCCTGTAAGTAATCCTAACTCAACTCACCGGCTCACTGTCCTTGGTGATGTCTTTGTTTCTGCCCTTAGTATGCTGTCTGAGGCAAGTAGACATTTGCTCACATCTCAGAAACAGTGCATTCAATAAGTGGACATGGAGTTTCACATATGATGTGACCTGTGGCAGGAAGAGGGCTACAACAGCTTACAGGATGAGGTCCCCATGGAGCAAAGGCAGATATGACATGTCCCCCTCTAGGCCACACCCATTCTCATCTCATACCACTCTACATCTTCCTTTTTCCAATGATGTCTAGAAAAATGCTGGGGTGGCAATGAAGCATCAGAATGGGGGCAGCATAGGTCCCTAAAGCTGCTGAGAGGAAAATGTCTCTGGAGAAACACACCAGACCATGTTGATTTCCCCTAGTGAACAGACATGGTGTTTTTCCATGGTGAACTGACATGGTGATTTCCCCTGGTGAACAGATATGGTGATTTCCCCTGGTGAACAGACACGGTGATTTCCCCTGGTGATCACACATGGTGATTTCCCATGGTGAACAGACATGGTAATTTCCCCTGGTGAACAGACATGGTAATTTCCCCTGGTGAACAGACATGGTGATTTCCCATGGTGAACACACATGGTGATTTCCCATGGTGAACAGACATGGTAATTTCCCCTGGTGAACAAACATGGTGTTTTTCCATGGTGAACAAACATGGTGATTTCCCCTGGTGAACAGACATGGTGATTTCCCATGGCGAACAGACATGGTGATTTCTCATAGTGAACAGACATGGTGTTTTTCCATGGTGAACAGACATGGTGACTTGGGGAATGTTTGTTACAGCAGCTGCCACTTCTCACCCTGATTAATAGTTTCCAGCGGCTTCATGAGTGAAGACAGTGGGAAAAGTTAGAGAAAAGAGAAGGAATGGGGGTTTTGATGACTGGAGTTAGCAGACAGATATCCCAGCTGGAGGTCTTGCCATGTATAGGTGCTGATAAAATAAACCTAGATCTCTCTCTTACTGAAATGCAAAACGCATGCGCGTTTATATACACACACATTTACACTTTAAAATTTCATTAATTGATCTAATCTCCTAGAAGTCTTTGTTAGGAGGTTTTAAATGACACAGACTCTTTGAAAAGTTACGTTTGTTATCTTGTGATAATTGTAGATTCATTTACAGTTGTAGAAAAGAATTTCTCAGCCTATGTACCAGGAAAGAAGTTAAGATTTATGTTCACGCAAAAATATGAATCTGACTGTTCTAGCAGCCTTATTCATAACACCCTCAAGCTGGAAACAATGTAGGTATCCTTCAGCCAATGACAGGCCCTGAAGGTGACGTCATGCAAGACTGTACACAGTATCACAATATAATACAGATATCCCTCAGCCAATGGGAAACTGCTGAAGGTGACGTCATGCAAGACTGTACACAGTATTGCAGCAATAAGGATATTGATATAATGGCCATCAAGATACATCCCATTTTCCATGCTCACAAGTATCCCTTGTATCACCTTTGTATAGGCACATTTACCTTCTTCTTATGTCCACCCCTTTACTATACTTCTTATTTCAGGTTTTCCATTTCAACAATGTCCTGTGAATAGAATCACACAGTGAAGAACATTTTAGTTTTTGGGGCTTTTTTTGGGTCACTTTTGTTAGTTCTGAGAGTTGGTTCTTTTTGTTTTTGTTTTTCTCTGCTGTGTAATATTTCATACTATAGATAAACTACAGATTATTTAATCTTACATGGTATCATACTGTTACTTTGAGTGTCCTTATGTGCATCCAGCCTTCCACAATTCGCACATCTGCTGTGCATCTTTGATGCTCCTTCTCAAGTTGAAGTTCTCCAATCCTATTTTTCTGGCAGTTTTCCCCCTTCAATCACTCATGGATGTTGACTTATAAAAAAAGACCTTAAAAAATTACTTGGGGCTAGAGACATGGCTCAGAGCATATACTGTTCTTGCAGAGGAATTGAGTTCAGTTCACAGTACCCATGTTGGGTGGTGTAGGACAGCCTGTGACTCCTAAGCAATCCATGGCCACTTCTGGCTTCCATGGGCATCCTCACATGTGGCAATCACACAAGCGCGCACACACACACACACACACACATATGCTCATTCACACACACATGCATGAGCTATTAAAAATTATTTATGGGGTTGGAGAGATGGCTCAGCGGTTAAGAGCACTGAGTGTTCTTCCAAAGGTCCTGAATTCAAATCCCAGCAACCACATGGTGGCTCACAACCTTCTGTAATGAGATCTGACGCCCTCTTCTGGTGTGTCGAAAGATAGCTACAGTGTGCTTAATTTTAATAATAAATAAATCTTAAAAAATAGTTATGATTATGCTCATGCACGCGTGTGTACATGCATGCGTGTGTGTGTGTGTGTATCTAGAGGTCACGGGAAGACTTTGAGAAATTAGTTCTCTCCTTCCACATTTAATGGGTTCTAGAGATTGAACTCAGGTTGCCCAGTTTGTGAGGCAAGTGTTGTACCTGCTGAGCTATCTCACTGGCCTGTGGAGCAAATGCCTTCACTGCATTAATTGATAAGATCATGAAACTTTCCTTCAGCCTGTTAATATTTGATTTTCAAACATTCTACTAGCTTCTGCATCTTTGGAATATATTCCACTGCTATCTCATATAATTTACTTAGGTATGTATGTGTGTGACAGTTTTGTTTCTGTTGATATAATAAAGCACTCTGATAAAAGTGGCTGAGGGGAGAGGTTTATTCCAGTTCATAATTCTAGGCCACAGTTTATTACAGCAGGGAAGTCAGCTAGCAGAGACTGAACATAGCTAGTCATATCCACGTCAAGAGCAGAGAGAGTAAATGCTTGTGTGCTGTACCTAGCTTGCTTTCTGTACACACACAGTTCAGAATCTCCCACGCAGGGAATGATGCCGCCCATAATGGGTGGTATCTTCTCACCTCAACAATGTAACAAGACAATTACACATACACACACACACACACACACACACACACACGCCTATAGGCCAATCTATCCAGACAATTTCTCATTAACACTATCTTCCCAGGTGATTCTAGATTGTTACATCAACAAAAAAAAAAAAAAAAAAAAACTAACCAGCACAGAATCTATCTATCCTGTGCTGGTTAGTTTTAATTCTCAACTTTACATAACTGGAGTAAACTTGGAAGAGAAAACAATAGTTGAGGGGTTGCCTCCATCAGACTGCCCTATAGGCAAATCTATGGAAGCTTTTTTTTTTTTTGATTAATGATTGACAGGGTAGGGTCCTGCCCACTGTGAGCAGTGCTACCCTTGGACAGGCAGTCCTGGGTGTATAGGAAAGGAATCTAAGCAAGCCAGGAGAAGAAAGCCAATAAGCAGCATTTGTCCACGGTCTCTGCTTCAGTTCCTGCTTCCAGGTCCCTGCCTTGAGTTCCTGCTGTAACTTCCTTCAGTGATGTACAATAATTGGAAAACTGAATAAACCCTTTATTCCTCAAGTTGCTTTTGGTCATGTTATTTATCACAGAAACATAAAACAAACTAGGGTTGACTATGTCTATCTCTCTATATCTCTATCTCTCTATCTATCTATCTATCTATCTATCTATCTATCTATCTATCTATCTATTTTATTTTGAGACAACTTCTTATGTAATTGAACTGACCTCTGACCTACTGAACTACTGATCCTCTAGCCTTCATCCCCCATATACTGTGATTTCTGGCATGTCCCATCATGCCATACCAAGACCATAATTTACTTTATATATTTATGAGTTAGCATTTGATGATATTTTGTTAAGGATATTTTACATCTGTATTCATAAGAAATATTGACCTCTAGTGTGCTATTCTTTATCCTATCTTTGTCTGGTCTGTGTATTAGGGTAATGTTAGCTTCTAAAATAAATTGGCATTCCTTCCTCATCTATATTCTGGCAGAGATTGTATAGAGCTGGTGTTAACTCTTATTTAAACATTTAATAGAATTATCCAGTGAAGCCATCTGTACCCAGAGAGTTCTTTTTGAGGGAAGTTTTAAAATTATGAATTCAATTTCCTTAATAGTTATAGAAATTATTCAAATGAAATTCTACTCCATATTGGGTGAGCTGTGGTGACTTGTGTTTTTCAAGAAATTGGATCATTCTGAGTTGCTAACTTGAAATGTACAGAGTTACTTGGAGTCTCCCCCAATCTCATAAGCTCACTTATCTCTTGTCATTTTGATGATGTCTACAGGGCCTCTACTGATGTCTCCTTTCATCCCTGTTACTGAAATTTAGGACCACATCCCCCCCTTTCTCTTCCCCATTCCACCCCACTCTTCCACACCCCATTGTGTCTTTGTCAGTCTTACCAGAAGTCAGTTTCATTGATTTTTCTTTTTAGAATTATTCTCCCTTTTTTGTGATCTTAATTCTGCTGTTTTGGCATTTGTTACTTCATTCGCCTTTCTTTGGGTTAATTTTGTTCTCCTTTTTACAGATTATTATCACTTAAACATCTTAATGGATGAGTTAATTGAATGTGCGTGTGCACACACAAGTTTGTTACAAGAGTAGAGGTCAGAGGAAAACTCTCTGAGTGGGTTCTGGCCTGCCATTTTATGGGACAGTGAACTGAACTCAGGTTGTCAGTCCTGCATATAAGTGCTTTTAGCCAGTGTCTTAGTTACTGCTTGTATTGCTGTGAAGAGATACCATGACCAAGGCACATAAAAGAAAGCATTTAATTAGGGCCTTGCTTACAGTGTCAGAGGGTTAGTTCATGATTACCATAGTGGGGAGCATGGTGGCAAACAGGCAGGCACAGTGCTGGAGCAGTAGCTGAAAACATATACTTTATCTGCAAGATAGAGGTAGAGCAAGAGCAGAGAGAATTGGCCTGGCTTGGGCTTTTGAAACCTCAAAGTCCATCCCCCGCTCCCGTGACATACCTCCTCCAATAAAGCCACACCTTCCAATCTTTCCGAAATAGAAATAGTTCACTATAGGAGACCAAGCATGCAAATATATGAGGCTATAGTGGTTATCCTCATTCAAACCACCACACACACTAAACCATCTAGACTCTTGGGGGGGGTTATGTTATTGATTTTTTATTATTTTATGTTTAGTAATTATTGATTATTGGATCTTGCTATATGAATTATTAGATCTTAGCTGACTTCTAACTTGACAGTCCTCCTGTTTCAGTCTGTAGAGTGCTACAGGTACAGTACACGCCACCACACACGGCTTCCAATATTTCTAACAAACACACTACTTTAGGTGCTACAAATGTTCTTCTCTGTGTTGCTTTAGCTGCTACAAATTATGTGCTTCACAGCCACATGTCACCTGTGGACATTCCTGTCAGTGACAGACTGCCATTTGATGGCGGTTCTGTGAGGTTACATTGCAAGTTATGTCATAGCTGTCTTATTTTGTCTAAGTACACTCTATGATGTTCACACTATGGCAAAACTGAACAATAATACACTTTGCAGAATGTGGTCCCATCATTAAGCGATGCACAATTAGATTTTCTTCCTCTCCCTCTGTAACTCAGAGGACATGAATGGTCCCCAAGGCTTGTTTCTGTCTTTGCTGCCATCCATTTTCTCTTTTGTTCATGATGGGTAATTCCTATATTCTATTTCAGCTCCTCATTCTCTCCTCTGTCCCCTTCATTCTGCTCTTGGGTCCATCCACTGAGATTTTAATTTAATTACTGGGTGTTTCTGTTCAAACATTTCCATTGATTCTCCTTGATAGCTTCCTTTTCTTTGCCTGACCTTTCTCCTTTTTCTTTGTTTTAAGCATGTTTATGCTTGCTTATTGAAACATGAAAAAAATTATAGCTATGGTACTAGAAAAATGACTTGGTGGGTAAATTGCCTGTTGTGTAGCCATGAGGACCTGAGATTGGATCCCCAATATCCACGTAAATGGTTGAGTATGGCAACACATCCTTGTAAGCCCAGCACTGTACTGCAGAGACTGGTGAATCTTGGGAGTGCACTGACCAGCCAGCCTAGTTGAAATGGTTCAATGAGAGACCCTGTCTTATACAATAAGATGGAGAGGAACTGAAAATATAAAATCCAGTTGTCAGCCTCTGGCCTCCAAATGTATCTGTACAAGCAAGCACACCTACACACACTTACACACCAGCACACACCTGCACTCCCCACCCCTGCCACAAATCATGGCTACTTAAACATCTTTGTCAGACGATCTTAACTTCTCTGGTGGTGCTAGTCTTCATTGACGATCATTTGTAACTCAGTGTGAGGTTATCCTGGTTCTAGGTACAATATGAAACCTGAATATCACAGTAGAAAGTTCTAGATCTCATTTAAATCATCCACTTCTTTTTTGTTACTGCCTGGTGGAGGTAGAAATTACGTTCCCCAGTCAGTCTTTATGGAGTGATTTGGGTGGGTGGGGCAGGGATAGAAAGATCCAAGCATCCGCAGATCTTTCCTGATACTACAGTGGGGATGGCCTTGCTACTAATGAGCAAGGTCAGGGTCTTGACTCTCCACTGAGTCTCCTCTGGCTCCACGCTAGAAAAGAGAGAGAGAGACATATCTTGCTGTGATGGCACACCACAGGCTGGTGTCCTTTCTCTACTCTGCTTTCTCTGACACAATCTCAGCAGAGTTTTGGGTGCCTGGTGTAACCCCAGAAGCTTGGGAGCTGGGGTTCCTCAGTTAGCTCTGCTGGCAGAGGGATCACCGTGGGGAGGAAGGAGAAAACCACATTATTTTCTTTCTGTGATGTTTGACTGTTGGAGACATTGTCAATCTTACTGGAGAGCAGACTTTGCTTAGAATTTTTTTCTTTCCTTAGTTGTAGAGATGGCTCAGTGGTTAAGAGCACTGACTGCTCTTCCAGAGGTCCTGAGTTCAATTCCCAGCAACCACATGGTGGCTCACAACCATCTGTAATGGGATCTGATGCCCTCTTCTGGTGTGTCTGAAGACAGTGACAGTGTACTCACAGAAATAAATAAATAAATCGGAAGAAGAAGAAGAAAAGAAGGTAGAAGAAGTAGAATTTTTCTTTCCTTGTAGCTGTTTCTGTTTTTCAAGTTACCAACTCCCTACCTTACCATTGTTCAAGTGCTGAGGTCCCTCAGAAGTCTGTCTCTTTTTCATCTTTCAGAGTCTACTTACGTTTGTTTTATGGTCAAGGCTCAGTTTTCGGTTGTTCTGAGTTAGATAAAAGGAAGAAAGTACATCTACTCTATTTTCTAGCAGTGAAAGTTTCCCCATTGTATCCTTAACAGCTTAATTGGAGTATAATTCTCCTGCCAAACAATCCACACAGAGTGTATATAATTCAGTGGGTTTTTGTGTATTTTCGGAGTTGTACAACCACCACCACAGTCAATTTTAGAATAGTTTTATAACTCTAGAAGAAGACTTCTACTCCACCCTCCGCAGAGGCTCTTAACTCCAGGCAGCCACTAATCTACTTTCTGTTTCTATAAAATTGTCGATCATGGATATTTCATATCTGTGAGATCTTTTAGCACATGGTTTGCTGTGTCATAGTATATACTGGTTATTTCTTCCTTCTCATTTCTATCTTGAGGTCATAGAGATTGAACCTAGGACCAAATATTCTCCCATTGAACTACATTCTTAGCTTTTTTTCATTTTTGATTTAAAGATAAGGTCTCCCTAAACTGCTTAGATTGAGATTGTCCTTGAATTCACCTCGTAGCCCAGGCAGATCTCAAACTCACAATTCTCCGTAGTAGCTGGGTTTCCAGGCCTGTATCACCTGCCCTGGCTACCACCTCATTTCTTTTTCTCTCTGAATAATAGTCCATAGTAAGGACTGATCCCATTTCACTTATCCACACAGCACCTGAGGAATGGGGAGATGCTCGGACTGCTTACACAGTTTGGCTACTATGAAAAATGCTGCTGTGAACAGTCCTGTAAAGGGTTTATTTTTTTCTTCGAGGGAGGGGGAGACATATATTTTTACTTCTCTTGCATAAACGCCAATGAGTGAAGTTGCCAGATGATGCAGAGATGTGTCTAACCATTTGATGAACTACCAGGCTATTCTCCTCAGTGGCTGCATCGTTTTGCATCCCCATTAGCAATGGATGAGGGGTGAGCACTCTCCATGTCTCGCCAATGCTCTCTGTTATCTGTCTTTTTGATTACAGCTATCCTAGTGGGTGCGAAGCTGAATCGCATTGTGGTTTTGATCTGCATTTTCTTGATGACTAATGAGGTAGCGGCCTCTCTTCCTGTGCTCGCAACGAAGTGTTTGTCTTCTTCAGAGAACTGTCTATTTAGCACGTCTGCACGTTTTTGAATTGGGCTATCTGTCTTTTTTTATTATTCTGTTGGTTTCTCTGTTTTTGTTTTTTGTTGTTGTTGTTTTGGCTTTTTGGTTGTTTTGCTTCTTGAGACAAACAAGGAATGCAGTGGGTAGCCATAACAAAAGTTCAAGACTGGCCTTGAACACGTGATCCTCCTACGTCAGTTTCCTGAGTCATGGGGTTCCAGACATGCATCACTCTATGTAGTTTGCCTTTAAACTTTCTTATTTTTTGAAACAAAAAATTCTCTCTCTCTCTCTCTCTCTCTCTCTCTCTCTGTGTGTGTGTGTGTGTGTGTGTGTGTGTGTATAAGCACATGTGCATGTGCATGTGTGAGCTACAGTGTGTGTGTGAAGGTCAGAGGACAACTTGGGCCACAGTGCTTGCTGACAGTGGCTCCATCCTCTGACCCATCTCCTCACCATCCTCACAGACTTTCCAACTGATGCCATCCAGTGTGCCTGCCTACCTTTCCTTTATTGCTTATGCTAAAAAATAATTCTCTAAAGGTCATAAAAAACTAGCGCTCAAATTGAGAAGAAAACCCAATTTTCTCCAGAGTTTCATAGTTTTATCTCTTACGTTGATTCCACCCAGTTCGAGTTGACTTTGGTTTGTAGTGTGAGGAACTCTTCTGGTGCCACCACAGTGCGAGAAGCTGTCCAGCCGCATCTGTTGGGAAGGTGGTTCTTTCACGGTTGAGTATCTGGACCTCTTTGTGACAAATCAACCGACCTTAAATGAGAGGTCTAATTTCTGGATTTTTCAACTCGATTCCATTGATCTGTAAGTTCTTGCTACATGTCAAGGTGCTCTGGACAGCAGCCAGATCTTACTTTCATATTTCTGGCCTCTGTTAGGGTCTGGGCGTATGTAGGGAAATGCCAAGATTTTTGTCTGCTAAGGGCAGATGCTACAAAATGCAATAGACTGGGTATTTCAGAAGGATGAAATCATTTTCTCACGGTTCTGATGATCCGAAGTCCAAGACTAGAGTCAACTAGGGTGGTTCAGGTGGACTGTCTTCCTCATCTAACAAATGTCTGACTTGTCCCCATGACCTAACAGGCTTTACCTTGATGTGTGTGTATCCTTGGTTTCTCTTCTTAGAATAATGTCCAGCCCATTGAATTAGGACCCTGCCCTTGTCCCCACTTTAAAGGCCCCGTCTCTGAAACAGGCACATGGAGTCTAAAACTCCAACATATTGGGTGATACCACTCAGCTCACATAGGTAAAGTCTATTGAACTGAGAAGAAGCATGAACACATGAGTGGTACCCGTGAGGGATGGAAGCAATGATGAAGGTGCCAGCTGCAGAGAGCCAGTTGCATGCAATGCATTAGAACGTACCCGGTAGGAATAAGACTGTTAGGAAACTCGATGCAGCAGTGTAGGGGATACCAGGACAGTGAAGCATGAAGGGGTTGATTGGGGAACAGGAGGAGAGAAGAGGGTTTATGGGACTTTCGCGGAGGGGGGATCCAGGAAAGGGCAAATCATTTGAAATATAAATAAAGAATATATCTAATAAAAAAAAAAGGAAACTAGATTGATTTCCTGAAGTCCAGCGAGGATCTGGCAGGGACAATAGGGCTGTGTGTGTGCGCGCGCGACACACAGGCGCATGAGGAGTACATGGTAGTTGTAAGAGGAAGAAGTTGGCCTGAGAAGGGTCCTCTGTTGAGGAATATGTATACACATGTGCTTGTGTCCTCAAGTGGATGGTCTACAGGGAATCCTGCTCCATTGAACCAGAGAAAATTGGGGGTCTAGCGGCAATCACTTTCCCTGTAGTGATGGCTTCCAGTTACTGTTGGATATTTGCTGTGGACCCAGATGGGGCAGGTGTAATGGGCCAGGCCCAGAGGAGCCACACTTCCAGGTAAACGAGAGCTGGTGGAGGAGGGACAGCAGCATGTCTCTCTTGCTTTCCTGGGTTCTCTTGAGCCCTCTCTACTGTTTTCCCTCTGTTCTGCATGGCCCTGAACAAATAACTCCGTGAAAAATTGCTCCGCCCCCATTATCCTGGACAGGCATCGTGATGCCTTATCAACTAGTTTTCACAAAACTTGGGGGTTGGGCATAGAGGGGAAGAGTGAGGTTGGGCTAACAACTTGGGTAGAGGAAGACAGGGGAAGACAGAGCTTGCATCAGGAGCCACTAGCAACTCCCAAAGCAAGCCTAAGTGTATCATGATGCTGGGTAGAAGCTTAAACAGCATTATTTTGATTCTATTGGAGAGCTCAGTGGTTAGCAATCATAATGCTTTTCATTGCCCAGGGCCTTAACTTGATCATTGTGTGTAGGAAGTTCAGGTCAGGAGTGGGCACAGAGTCAGGCAGGAGGGGGAGCTGGGGAAATGATTGTGAAACTCTCCTCTATTCCTTCCTTCCCAAGAGTAGAACAGGCAGGCAGCAGAGCTTGTGTGGACATCAAAGTCACTTTCCATCCACTGAATTCACAGGAGACCATTAAAGTCACCCACTCTGGACTGTGGAGGTGGTTTGAATGTTGGAGTCCCAAAGGCAAGGATAGATCATGAGAGGCTGAGGTTCCCATCTTCCACCTCCTCAGAAGAGACTGAGAGCTCTCTCTGAGTCATTTTTTTCCACACAGATAGACCACTGTGATGAGGTCTCTACAGGTCTCAGCTGTAGAAGGGCATTTCATATTCTTAGGCCCTTCTGAATCTCCTTGTCCTCTTCATGCCTTGCTTTTTGTTTGTTTGTTTGTGAAGGGGCTGGTACTGACCACGCCTATATGACTCTCAACCTTCTACCACATGTAGCAAACCTGAGGTGAGACATGGAGAGACTGGTAAGGCTGGGAAGGACCAGGACTCAGGAATTTCTCCAGTGTTTCTCATTCCCTAAATAAGAAATACTCAACTATCCCCTGGCACATTTAATTACAATATTCTCTCCATCTCTTCTCACCATCTATGACATCTAGTAGGGAGTTTCAAGAACAGCAGGGGGAATGCATCTTGAAAAGTATTCTTTGTGAGTCTGTCTTTGGGATCCTGGAATTAAAATAGGGCAGCACTAGTTTGTGGAGATGGGCGTTGAAAAGGCTGATGGATGCGACCGATTACAAAACATTGAACAATATATGCCCATCAGACCAGGGCAGTAGATAAATGATAGATGGATAAATGGACAGACAGATAATAACTGCATGCGCTGGAGAGAGAAGGAGAATGAGAGAGAAAGAGAGAAACTCATTTACCACCAGTGGAGGTGACTATTGAACCAATTCCTTATTCAGAAAATTAGTAATTGAAAAGGAAGAATTAGCATTTATCCATCCTTTGTAAGAGGAATTGTAGTTAATTCCTGTGGATGAGGGAAAAATTCTTTCTTGTGAAAAATACTAGCCGATAAATATGTAAAGAATGGCAGAATTAGAAAAATCACCATCTTTCAATATTCAAAGAAATAATCTATTCAAGCAAACACAATCAATAGAAGACAAGGCATCAGGTAAAATTGGTTGAAAAACAAGATCTTTTAGGATGAAATGCATTGCCCTCAGTGCCTCGTCAGAGGGAAGATAAACCTTTTCACTGGCTGGGTCTGTCAGGGGACACCTTAATCAAACCATGAAAATTAGTGGGCCAGCGTGATGCTATCTGCTCCTTCTGATGTTTGTAATATGCATTTCACAGCATCGCCTGGGAAGTTGTATTGCTTATTCAGGCTGGCACAGCAGCCTACAAAGACAGGCTGTCATATTTCCCTAGACTGGGAAGGCATAGATCAAGATGCCTGCCAACTCAGTTTCTCCCTTCTGGGTGGGCTGTCTTCCTGGCTTGAGACAGCCAGCTTGAGGCTGTGTTCTCACTGCTGGATGGGGGAAGCCCGCTCCTTCTCTGTTAGGCTACCACCTGAAGACCTACATCTCCTGTAGCCATATCACCTCCCCAAGACCTTACCCCAAATATGGTTGTGCTTGGGCTTAAGACATCAACATACAAATTTTGTGGTGGGGCTTATGGGGAGGACACAATTCAGTATATAGTTTATATGGCAACTACCAAGTAGCCTAAAACAGCAATCATATATGACTACAATGTTTCTGGGAGTCAAGAATCTAGGTTGGGTGTCTTCAGGTCAGAACATCTCATAAAGTTGCAGACAAATGGTTGGCTGAGATTAGGCCCCATCTGAAGGCTTAACTCGTGGGTAGGAGACCTGTTTCTAGGCTAACTCATGAAGCTGTTGACAGGCCTTTACCCCTTTCTCATTGGGCTTCTGCACAAGGCAGCTGGCCTCCACCAAGGCAAAAAACAAAGATGGGGAAGAGAAACACAAGGCAGAGGCCAGTCTCAAATAATCCTGTCAGATTGGACATCTAATAACTTTGCCATATTCTCTTCTCAAAGTCTAGCCTTCATTCAAGGGGAGGATCTCCATAAGGACAGAGCCCAGAGTGGCTATCATAGAGGCCACCTACTGTGGAAGTATTCAAGCCAATAATCTCTTATTTGAATGTGACCAAGCTCAGGTTGGAACATCTAATTAATAGGAAGTGCGAGAGGAATTAACAAGTTAACCAGCAATGTAAAGGGAGTTATCAGATAAGTCTAGATGGTGGGACTTTCTGCAAGACCACTGAGGAGGTTTGAAAGAAAATGACCCCCCATAGGCTCATTGGGAGTGGTACTATTAGGAGGTATGGTCTTGTTGGAGGAAGTGAATGACTAGGGGGCAGGCTTTGAGGTCTCAGATGCTCAAGCCAGGTCCAGTGTGACCCTCTCTTTCATGTCTGCCTGCATCCAGCCATGTTTCCCCACCACGATAACAACAGACTAAACCTCTGAACTGTAAGCCATCGCCAGCTAAATGTTTTCCTTTATAAGAGTGGGCATGGCCATGGGGGTCTCTTCACCACAATAGAAGCTGTAACAACTACCAGCTCTAGTTTTTTAAAAATAGCATGACTGACGAGACGGGGACGATTTGAGACAGAAGAGGTTCAGTAGAATCCCAACACTTCTGATTGAAATCTACTTAAAAAACAGCTTGAATGGATGCTTCTGAGATAGCCACAGATATCTGAAGATGGGTACAGAGGTATCTAGTCTTCAACCTGTGGTTTACACACAGCTTAGGATGGATGGTTGCATTGCAGTGTTATAAAATAAATAAATAAATAAATAAATAAATAAATAAATAAATGTATGTAGGCACACTCTTGAGAGCTGGGAGCTTGGGCACTTCTATGATGTTACTCAAGGTAGTTCTTTGTCCAGAGAAGCAAGATGTTTGGAGACCCTTGGAAATGATTTCTTAAGTATAATAATGGTGGTTGGAGTTGGTAGCATGTATTTATTTATTTATTTATTAAAAATAGGCTGAACTATTTAGAGGTGCATTGATTTGATGGTTGCAACTTCATACTCAAAGGCCTAGAAAAACACAGAGCTGAAGCAGATGTTGCTCATTTCGAGCATGCGGGCTATTCCTTGAGCTTTCTTACATATTTGGAAAAAAAATTTTTTTTGAGACAAGTCTTACTCTGCAGCCCAGGCTAGCCTGACACTCTTGAACCATCAGAGTATTCAGGCTCCTGGATTTTCAAGGCATGTACCACTACACATGGTTTAAATTCTCTCTCTCTCTCTCTCTCTCTCTCTCTCTCTCTCTCTCTCTCTCTCTCTGTGTCTCTCTCTGTCTCTCTCTCACTTCTTTTCTTCTTTAGACAGGTCTCACTGTGTGTCCTTCTCTGTGACTGGCCTGACTATGTAGACCAGCCTGGCCTTAAACACAGTGATCTGCTTGCCTCTGCCTCCCAAAGTACTGGGTGGTATGCACCACTGTGATCTCAATAGCTGAAATACACTTTTTTAAATGTCCTATTTATTTTTATTTTATGTGTATGGGTATTTTGCCTGCATGTACTATCTGTGCACTGTGTGTATGCAGTGTCTGTGGAAATGAGGCGGTATCAGATCCTCTGGTACGGGAGTTTCAGGCAGCTGTGAGCTGCCTCATGCATGCTGGGAAGTGCACCTGGGTCCGCTGCAAGAGCAACAGATGCTCTAAGCCACTGACCCATCTCTCCAGCTTGAAATATATTAAAATATTGTTTGCTTGCATGTATGTGCATATGTATGCATGCCATGCACATGTATGGAGATCAGTAGACAGCTTGTGAGAATCTATTCTCTCCTTTGCCATGCCAAGTTTTTAGGTCACCAGGTTTGGTGGCAAGTACTTTTACTCTCTGAACCATCTAGCTGGTCCCGAAATACACTTTTGTGGTAAGAAGCTGAGAGGAGGCTCCAGCTCTACAGCCTGGGGTGGCCAGAGGCCACCCAAGTGCCCACCCTGTGGCCGTGGGCACCACAGTGAGCAGATATGTGATGGAGAGAGGGGAGTATACAGTGGGGAGAGGGGAGAGAAAGTGAGGCAGAACTGTCCCTGCACTGTGGAGAGAGATGGAACCGGAGACGCGAAAGTGGTGAAGAACAGGCAGATATGAGGGGCCTGGGAAACCATCTGAGGCCTTGGTGATGTCCTGCCTGGGCTGCTGCCCAGGGCCATGTCTGGCCATAGCACAGCCAAGGTCTGTGTTGATGTCCAAGGCCCATGTTACCATCAAAGTCTCTAGTCTGGGCATCCACCTGAGGCCTTGTTGAGGGTTGAGAACTGTGCTGAGCTGATGAGAGCTGGCCCTCCCCCTGCCCCTGCCCCTGCCGCTGCCCCTGCCGCTGCCCCTGCCCCTCAACAGCTGCCACACTCAGGAGAGCAGGCCCTGCTCCTCATGGCCTGGGTGTGGGAGAGCTGGCCCTGCCCCTCCCCTGGGCATTTCAGGATTGCTGGCCCCATTGGTGAGGGCGGAAGAGAGCTGGTAGGCTGACCACTGAGGCCCAGATCCTGGCTTCTGATCTGCCTCCCTCCAACATCAACCCCACCTATGAGCTGCTGGAGTTTGTGAAGGGGCTGGTCCTGTAGAACTAAAGCTTCAGGGTCTCCATGACTCAGGGAAACAGCAGGATATCCAAGGGGAATCTCAGTGAGGGTCCAGTATTGATGATGCTGCAGAACTCAGAGACCTCGAACCAGACCAACGTCTTGCTGCAGTGAGCATTTACAAGTGAGCGGTTTGTACAAAAGAGTGTATGTACTGTGTGATACACCATGACACATCATAGCTTCCTCGGAAAGACTTTCTTTCTCTTTTGTGGAGTACGTTACAAGGGTGGAGGGTGAATATGGACTGGGAAATGAGTGGCCCTGAGGTGCGTGACGTGAAATTCATGAAGAATCAACAAAAGAAAAAAATTTTGAGCAACTAATTAGGACAGCTCCTCCAAATAAAACAAGATAAAACTGATAGGCATTTTCTCTCCCTTAGCGACGCAGACATAGGCCAGATTAGACCAGATAAAAATTGATAAAGGCAAGTTTATTAGGCGGCAGCTCTCAGGTGGGTTCACTGATCCCACAAGTGGATGGAGGTCAGTGAAGTCGTGAATCCAGGCTAAAGCGAGGGGGTTTTATAGAGCTTAGGTGAGGAGTGATGACGTGTCAGCTACGAGCTGGGATGGTGTCCACACACGGTCAAAAGCTGAGCCCCTGGGCGGGCACTCTTGGGTGGGTTGCCGGAAGTGGGGAGACAGGAGGGATGACATGTGAGCCCCAAGTTTTCTCCAAGCAGGTGGGGGAGTGTCTCTGTGAGGGTGGGGTTGGGGGAGGAAGGACAGACGGGATGAGCAGGGGTTCCCGTCTAACAAAAAATGCCCCCCTCCAAAAGAAAAAAAAAAGGTGAGAGGAAATGAAGTCAGCTTTCAGATCACACAACTGTTTAAATCGCAGAGCAGAGCACCAGTATATTTCTCAAGCTTATCGAAAATGTTCCCAATTTTTCACTGTCTTTTTTTTTTTTCACGCCCAGTCTTGTTCTAGAAAAGATTTAATGGGACTCCTTCCCTCCCCTGCTATGGCTTGTTCCTGGGGCACCAGAGCCTGGAGAGGAAGGGACCTGCCCATAACTAACTACCCAGGCCTCTGCCAGAACTGGCCTTGCACAGAGTTCTGGTCACATCGGGCAGATGAATGGATAGACAAACTCAGATTTGGTTCCTGGTTCTGCTACTTGTCTGATCTGTCTTAAAATGTTCTGAATAGCACGAGTCTCTGTGTCTAAGAGAACATAGTCCCCCACAGTTGAGGGAGGGTGGAAAGCCATGATGGGAGCTCTTGGTGGCTGTGGCTCTTGTAGTATGCTGTTGGGCCTTGTTTATGTATGAAGATGTATGATATCCTTGCTTAGGTGTCAGGCAAGGCAGAGAAGCTCTGAGGACTCCTTGAAAAACAAGGAGACCTCTCTTAGGGACACCGAGTGTATTGGGAAGGGTGGATAATCAATAGGAACTTCTTCCAGGTACCACGGGGCTCTGGACCATGTAGACTGTGAGTATCATTAACATGGCAGAACACTCCAGCCATGGGATCACAGCATCCATTCTCCTGTGCCTGCCCCTCTCGGTGACACAGTTAGACACAGCTCAGTCCCCACCCCTCCCCTCAAGCCCATCTCTAGTGACAGGAAGGTAATACCCAGCAAGGGAGGAACTGGAGAGAGGTACCAATGAACCCACCCCCACCCCCACCCCCCCACACCTCATGTGTTTAAGAGCTTTTGCTGCTGAAGAATGGGCTGGATGAAGAAGCCCCAACAGGGTGAAGGGCAGGGAATACAGGGGTAAAAGAACTGCCAGGTTCCTTATCTTTGTCCAAAGCTAAAGACCCACAAACAGGAATCCCAGATGAGAGCAGCCTGGGGCTTGGCAATGAGCTGACAGGGGGCGGAGATGAGACCTAAGTCTGGGCGTCAGGGAGCCACTCCGAGAACGTGGAGAGAAGCAAGGAGACCCAACACCCTTCACAGTGTCACAGAAGGGTCTCAGAGCTCACCGGAATGGCCAGGAGGCAGGACTAGGAGAGAGCCTTTGTGGAGCCCTCAGGACATGAGCACAGATGGCTTGAGAAATGTCAGGAAGCTTCCCAGGGCCACTATGCCTAAAATTCTATTAACGGGGTCTGCCTTTGGGCTAAGCAGCACCTGAAATCAACAAGAGCCTCAAGAAGTAAGCAAAGAAGTCATTAACTCCAGCCCTCCATGGAGTCGACCCACGAAAGCTTCCCAACTCCCTAGTTGAATCAGAGCAGTGCCTGGATTTGCCCCAGGAATAAGCTATAGCTCCTCTCTTGCCTGTGCAAGCGTGTGTGTGTGTGTGTGTGTGTGTGTGTGTGTGTGTGTGTGTGTGTGTGTGTGTGTGTGTGTGTGTGTGTGTGTTTAGGGGTGTTAAACAAGCAATTGTAATGCGGATGCCAGAGTCTGGGTCTGTTGGGTTCTGCAGCAGCCTGAGGCTAAAATCCTTTGGGGGACAGGGTGCTGGGTGGGAAGGAAGAAGGAGAGAGAATTAGGCAAAAGGGGAGGCAGGTTGTAGAGGAAGTGGGAGGCCTATCCATCTGAACCCCCATCCCCACCCCCAAAAAAGCCTGCCAGGAACAAGCTGGTGAGGAGGAGATTTGACCTGCTGGCCTGACTGAGGAGCTAAGGACTGCATCAGCTACCCTCTTTCTTTGATCCCTTGGTCCTGCTGATGGTGATTTTAGTGTGGACCTGCTGCTACCGAGGTCTCCATTTGAGGAGGCATCAGCATCTTTTGGGGTTGCTCTACCAGCCCAGACTTACCCAAGCCCTGTCAAGACCTTGGAATCTCCCTGTCCATTACGAAAATCCCCCCCCCCCCACACACTCCCGCAGGTGACTTGGCTGAGGTGGTTTTGAGACCTGGGGTTTTGGCATTCAGAAAAGTGGCAGAGAAGGAAAACAAACGGAGAGGGAATGCGAGGAGGTAGATGTCTTCAAAGTTTTAAAATCCCAGGACTTCTTTGTGTAGCTACCCAGAATCCAAAGGAGTCCCCTGAGGGAATTCAGAACCTCCTACTGATGGATTAAATGAGATAATGCTACCAAGTGTGGAGCATTTACATTGAGCTCAGTAAATACGCATCTTCCTTACTCCAGTACATTCCTAGCTGAACGGCTGGGGGGCGGGGGAGGGGAGGATCCTAACAGAAATATGGCAAAACACATTCCAGTATCTTCCGAGCAGGAACGGGAAGGAATGGTGGAGATTGCAAGAGCCTTTGTGAGGTCTCTGGGCGATTTTTAATTCAAGACCACTGGCAACATTGGTTTGCCTGTCTGGGGTAAAGGAGACGCTCAGTAGGTGAACTGTCCAGTAGTCAAAAGATGGGAAAGGTATCAAAGGCTCCGGAATAAAATTGGAGGTTTGGGGAGGCATAAAAACAGGGAGTGTAAAGGCTTTACATTTCCCAAGAAGTTATGATAGGAGGCAGCCTCTGCTCAGAGTCTCGATGTGGATGGTGTTTCAGTCCCAGCCTGTCTCTGTTGTTAGAGCTGAGCCTACAGGGTGGAGGTGGGCGGAATCGCCCAGCATCCTCGATGCTGCAGACCAGCTTAATCAGGGTAGGATTCCAGTAGATTCCAGGTAGGGATCAGGACCCATGCCTCTGGGGGGACTTCGGGGTGGGGAGGCAGAAGGCGGGCTTTAGAGAGAGGAGGAGCAGGGAATCAGAGAAAGGATAGCATTTCTGTCTCACCATAGGGCTACTGAGACTTGGCTCCAGTCAACCAGAGACTGAACCGTGGGTCAAATCAGCTTACTTCTTTGAAGTCCTTCTTGTTGGATGTTTTGTTACTGTCAAAGAGGACCAGACTCTCATTGTTCTCTCTGAACGCCATATCCGTCCTGTTAGATCCACACACCCCATCTGATCCCCACACATTTCCGGGCCCTTGGCCCCGCCCACTTTGTCTTCTTTGTCTTCCTTTCCTGTCTGTGCTGTTCAAATCGCTCCCTTCTCCCTGCTCCACAGCCTTAATTACTTAACTTCGGGCGCGCGCGCATTATTAGCTTTTGTTTATTTGGTTGGGTTTTTTGTTTTGCTTGTTTGTTTTTTCTTTTGTTTTTTAATTTTGATCACAGTGATCCTTTGTGGCAGGGTCTCTCCCTGAAACTTCATCTCAAATTCTCTTAGCCAGGATGCAAACTGGCAAGACCCGGAAATCCTCCTGTTGCTGCTTACCATGGCTTGTTATGTGGGTGCTGGGATCTGAACTCTGGGCCTCATGACTGTGCAGCAATCACCCTTCCTGCTGAACCATCTCTGAGGTCCCTTAGTAGATTTCAGGAGAGGATGTGGGCATGGAGCAGAAACCAACCTATCAAAGGGACATAGCAACTCATTTGATCATGCCTATGTTATAGGTAGGGGTCACTCACCCATTTTACAGATGAGAAAACAGACACAGAAGTGGAGGGTTTAACTGCTTCCCCATGTTCACATAGAACCAAGACCTGAACTATAGCAGCAAAGTTCTATTTTCCTGAGGCCGACTCCCCCAGACATCTCAGGCGCTGGGATCTGGAGGCTGAAGTTAGGATTAGGCTTTCCTTGGGGTTCTCTCTCTTACTTATCCCACCCATCTCTTTTTGTGTAGTCCTCACGTGTATTTGAGCTTGTCCTCTGTGTAATTGATCTATCACTCATGCTGGAATCAGTTGGGCATTAACATCAAATATTTATTTAAAATTTTCCTCTCATGTCACCGTTTTCAACTGTCAGCTGTTGAAATCCTATGCTTTTCTGTCTCTTTGACAACATGTTGAGCGGATTCGATAACTTCTTCTCAGTTAATAAATAAATCAAGTTTCAGATTCCAGAATCACGAAGGACTGTAGCTCATCTTTTTGCAGATTGAACAGCCTAGGCCCTGGGGTCGAGCCTTCTTTAAGAACGAAGAGTTAGGGACCAGCTTTCCAAAAGTTCCAGGCCAGCTCTGTGCTCTCTAACCCTACAAACTCCTGGTTCCTTTTCCTTAGGGACTGGATCTTTCCCAGCACAGGTTGCCTTTGGGGATCAGGTACTGGACCAGACCCTCCAGGTGTGGGTCCTGAGCCCATCACCCATATCATCCGTCATCTGGTTCCTTCTCTCCTCTGTGCCTGAGCTCTGCAGCTCCCTTACAGATCCTCCCGTGATGTTTCCAGCTGCCATGGGTTCTTGGCTTCCCACGCTGTCCCTTTCACCCTTCGATGCCAACCTCCATTGCTTCCAAGGTGCTGTGCTACTCCCTGGGCATTCTTCCCCCTTCTGCTGCTCTGGTTCCTTCTGACAGGCTGAGCAGGTCTAACCCAGGGCAAGTCCTGATGAAGTCAGCCTTAGTGGAACGGGCTGCATTTCTAGAGAGAGATGCTCTACTGTTGGGTAACTATTCCGTTTCTGAGGCTCCAATCGGAGGAATCAAGAGTGGGGAGAGAGAGATTGCCTGGCGATTGTGGCTCCTGGCCTAGAGCTCATTCTAGTCCTGCTGCCGTGACCAGTTCCTTCCTTGGATCTGCCAAAGAAGTATATACACCCTAGTGGCCTGCTGGTGCTGAATCTGCCGTGTTCTTCTTCTTCAGGGAGATAGGGAGGGACAGAATAGAGTTGAGAGAGAGAGAGAGACAGAGAGAGAGAGAGAGAGAGAGAGAGAGAGAGAGAGCGCACCAGGAAGCCATACAGTGTGCTGGAATGTTGTAGACAGGGGAAAATGATAAGGTTCATTTAGAAAGCAGTAAAGTGGAGATTTCAATTTCCTTTGAAAATCACAGCACAGTTATTCTTCTGTGGCACTTCTCAGAAACAGTGGAGTTCTGCTCTTGGACCCACTCAGGGGAAGCTAACCGGGAGAGGGGTGGGGCAGGGGTGTCACACAAATGTGTAGTTGACTCTCTGGAGGTCAGGGGTGGCTCACAAAAAAAGGTGGAGCTGAGCTGTCCACAACAGCAGGTGTCAGGGACTTGTTTGCAGACCTTCTGCATGCACCTAAGAACTAGAATATGTGTGTGTGTGTGTGTGTGTGTGTGTGTGTGTGTGTGTGAATTTGTGTGTGTGTGTATGCACAAGTGTGTATGTGTGTGCATGCTCATGGAAATATGCAAGAATGTGCATGTGTGTGTGTCGTGTGTGCGCGCGCGCGTGTGTGTGTGTGTGTGTGTGTGTGTGTGTGTGTGTGTTACACAGTTATGGACTGGGAGGTCTGTATATGTGGCTCTTCATTTGCACAGGGTGCTGGCACTGTTCTGTGCCTACTTGGTTGGAGGTGAGCATGTACTTCATCTGCCTTATGACGACGCCCTCTCTGCATTTTTCTCTCTGTGTGTGTTAAAAGCAAACATGGAAACCACATCTGGAAACACCAAGCAAACATCCGTCCATGAGCAAATGAAGAGAGCAGAGGCCTTGAGGTTGTTATTAGAGGAGACAAATTCAGAAGTCAGAAAGCGCTTCTGGACTTGAGAAACCTATGTTGGCAGGCAGGTGAGCTGGGGGTGAGATCATCCCAGAGGCAGATAGCCTTGGGGTTGGACCCCAGTTCCTGCTGACTTCTAGCTGTGTGGCCTTGGGTAAGCCACTGGGCTTCTCTGGGCCTCCATACAATTCCAACAAACAGAGAGTTGTTGTGAGGCTTCATGAGAGGGTATGAGAAACTGTCGAGCATGCGCATGCGCATACAGTCATGAGTCACAGCCGGGGTGTGGTGGTCAAAGGACAACTTTATGGAATGAGTTCTCTCCATCCACCTTTATGTGGGTTACGAGTATTTAACGCAGGCCACCAAGTGTGCATGACAAAAGCCCACTGAGGCATCTTCCCAGAGCCATCTGTGGGCTTCTTGAAAGAGTGCCTATGTCTTACACATGGAGTCATTCCCCATACAGTCAACCAACCTTTGCCGTTGATGACTTCAGAACAGGGCTGCCCCCCTTTTCTCTGGCTCCTGAGGATCAGCTGTCAGAGGACCTGCTGGCCTCAGGCCCTTGGATTAGGTGAGATTTCTGTCAGCACCTTCAAGCTGAGCAGAAAAAAAAAAAGAAAGAAAGAAAAGGAAAAAATACTGAGCCCCTTTGCATGCACCTAGGCTGTCCGCTTTGTGTCACTAAACTTAATGGTTTGCGACATGACTGATAGGGAACTCAAACTCACTATAATCCATCTGTTGAGCAGGCAATGGTGGCAATGTCAGGTTCCAGGGAAAATCAGGATGATAGTTTCTGGTGCTCTGGACTGGGGGTGAATCGTGGGAGAGGAGATTCCAGCAGAGTTTACCACCCCACCCTACCCCTACCCCACATCTAGCCTGGGGCAGACTTGAGAGATAGAGTCTAAGGGAGACACAGAAGTGGGGAGGAGAGTTAAAGGGCACTACCTGGAAGTCAGGAGCACGGCCTCTTCCTTCTGTGATGCTCCTGTGGGACTTAGGGCAGGCCATTAGCCTCTCGACTTCTGTGTAATGACTTAGGCCCTGGGCTTGTGGCTCTGCCTACAGCCCTCGCCCATTGCTCCAGGACACCCAAAACCCCACAGCTGGGCAGCTAGCATACTATCTATAGATGTTGGTTTTCTGCCACAGTTCCTGGCATGTGACTCCCTTTTTAGCGTGACCTGTAGGAAGTAGAACATCCCATCCTCAAGGTGGTGCATAGAAGCTTTGACCTTTCCAATCTTTTATTACAAAAAAAATTCCTCAGGGGCTGGAGAGACCTTCAGTGCTTAAGGGCACTTGTTCTTACAGAGGACCTGGGTTCAATTCCCAGGACCCACATGGCAGCAAACAATCAGATGTCCTCTTCTGATCTCTGTATACAATGGGCATTCACTTGGTGTACATGCAGGCAAAACACTCATACATATAAAAAGAAGAAAAGAAAAAAAAAGGATGAGGTAGCCAAGGTCAAGGTGATAAACTGAAAAAAGGAAGGAAGGAAAAGGAATGAAGGGAGGGAGGGAGGCAGAGAAGGAGGGAGGGAGGGAGAGAGAGAGAGAGAGAGAGAGAGAGAGAGAGAGAGAGAGAGAGAGAGAGAGAGAGAGAGACCCAATCCACTCTTGTCAGATGGGGGCCATCATAGACTCTTCCTCAACACAGAGGGGTCACACATCATCTGCAGGCATTTATGCCTGCAGGATACAGGCTCTGTATAAATGCAAACGGGTACTGGGGTATAGGGAGCCTCCGGGTGGCTGAGTTCCTGGAAGGTGCTGAGTCTAGAGGGGAAATGGAAGCGGATGCTCTTCTATCCCTCGCTCCACCCATCCCTTTCTGTGTCTTTCCTAGTGAGCTGCTAAGAGGGTTCCCTGAGTCCTGCGAGCACTGTAACAAACAGTGGAAACAGAGCAGGGGCTTATAGAACCCAGAGTTTTGGTAGAAGCACAGGCAAAAACAACCCAAGGAGGGTGCAGGGGAATCTTGAGGAACCGAACCCCGGTTTGTGGGATCTGAGCCAATACAAGGTAGACACTGTTAGAACTGACTGAAATTCTGGGACTATCCTATGCCATACCCACTAGGGTTGTTTGGTGTGTGTAGACAGAGGTCATCTCTGCTGCCTGTTCTGTGGCAGTAAAGGGAGAAATCAAGTCATTTTTTCCCCTCAGCACAGCCTACCTGTCCCTTCGACTGCACCCATCACTACTGGAAGGGAGTGAAAAGCCTTTGCTTTACGGGGCTTGGTTCAAGGTAGGATGGAGAAACACAAACTCTACATGATATTTGCCCTTCAGAGCTCTGTATAAAATCAGGCTAAGACTTCCAGAAATCATAGCCCTTTAGGGCTCTTCTCCTTGCTAACTGTCCCTACCTGGCTAGTCTCCTCTGGTAGCACTCCACTATTAAATTCCCTGCCCATCTAAGCTCCTCCAGGGTCTGTTTCCTGGAACGCAGAATATGCCAATATAGAAAAGGGTCATAGTCAGTGACAGCTTTAGTTTATGTCAGATTATAGAGTGTGATGATCTCCCATAGTGTCCCATGGCCAGGGACATTGGGAAGAGAATTCCAAACCTCATTTTGGGAGGGTTAAAAACAATTTTACAACACATCGTAATTTGTACATAGTTCTGGGGTGCAGTATGACATCTCAGTCCGTGTGCACAGTGTGTCATAATCGGAATGGGTAATTGGCAGATCCGTCACCTCAAACATTTATTTGTTCTCTGTGATGGGAACGTTCAGAATCCTCTCTGCAGATTTGAAACGTTCAATTAATTGTTTTTAGCCTTAGCTATTCCGCTGGGCTGTGGAACACTGCGAGTTACTCTCCTGAGGACCCGCATCTGTTAACTCTTCCCTATCACTTCCAACTCCATCTTTCCCTGGGAGGGTTTTTTCGGCTCTCGCTGGCCCTTGCTGGGTTTGCTTTCTTTGTGTGCTTGCTCAGTTAGCAGGTGAGTCAGTATTCCCTGGCAAGAACTGGGCAGCTACAGTATGGGCCAGTTTGTTCAATGAAGGGACTGTCTGAATAGAATCCTCTGGGGAAGGAACTAGGGGACTCCAGCCTCCAGTTAAACACCTAACAGGGATAATTGAGAGAGAGGATTCTATACACCCCACCAGTTGAGAATTCACTTTAAATGCAGTCTGGTTTCTCAGGACAAAGCATCATTACCTGCCTTAGACTTCCTGGAGTCCCATCTCACAGTAAATACTTGTTGAGTATCCAAGTGCAGCCTCCTGTTGCTTGGTTGCCACCGTCCCTTCTTCACCCTGCACAAGGCATCCAGTGCCTGCCCAGTTTCTCTTTGAAAAAGGCTCTTTTCTTTAACTGGTTTCTTCCAGCTAGTGTTGACTCCGCCTCCAATTGGACACATGATCAGGTCCGGCCAATGAGAGCTCTGTATCTCCATTGCTCTGTGCAGATACTCCTTGACCTAGAATGAGGTTAAGTACTGATAAATACACTGTTAGACGAAGATACTATAAGTAAAAATACATCAAGTACACCTAACATCAGAGTACTCTCCTTAGCAATACGGCATACTGCAGTGCATTGGTGTTCATCCGGGCCATCTTGGCCTGACCAGTTGCTTTGACTCACTGCCGCTAGCCAGCATCAGGAGAGAGGACCATCACACTCTTTTTTTTTCTTTGAGCCCAGGAGTGATGGTGATGGGTGGTAGATAGATAAGCGGTGATGATGGGTGTTGAGGACGCATAGACCCTGGTAAGGAAATCTGGAGTCCTTATTAAACAGCAGTGACCTTCTTGCAAGTTTCTCTGGAAGTAGTAAGCACAGGGTGAAATGGGCTCCCTCTCAAACACATGACATTTACTTTAGGCTTTGCCGAGAGAACCACTTCCTGCTTGTGACCTGCAATCTGTGACAGCTGTGGATCAGAGACATGGAGGCCTGCGACGGTGGAAAGCTGAGTGAAGACACTCGGGCCGGAAATACACAGCTTCCCCAGACCCTCCCCAGGGCCCATGATGAGCTAGCTCCCCTGTTCTTATAAAGGACACCCTTGGAGTCAGAGGGCCGGGCCATCTCCTCCTATGGTTGGGAGTCATTATTCCAAGTATCTTCAGGGGAGTAAGGTGGGATGGAGTGATCTGCTGGTTGGGAACATGGCTGAGTACTGGCTTAAAGTTGTGAGCTTAAAGCCTATGGCTTACTGAGAGGTGGGGTTCAGTATTAACCCAAGGAACAGAGGCCACAGCTTACTGGAGATCTGTGAGAATTCTAGAGAGAAGCAATGCATCTGATCCATTTCCTGACTCAGACATACATCTCATGAGGTTCACAGTGGCTCACAGGACTCTACCACCACATCAGCATCAGGTTCCAAACATGGACAAACATCAGAACTGTTCCAAACACGGACTTCAAAGACAGCAGACAAGTAAAAAAGACTCTCACTGTCTACTAGGTGCCCTTGGGAATGGTGTGTGCAGTGGGTGATGGTGCTATTCTTTGTTGACATCATCCTGCTCTGTCTACCACTGTTGACATCCCTGGTGGTAGGGAGGGGGTAGTAATTTACCAGAGACAAAAGTTGTCCACCCCTAAAAGGCCATGCCTAGAGCTAACCAATAAATGGAACAGTATGAGGGGCAGAGAGTGACAACATTTGATATAACCCTCATTCTTTGCCTCAGAGCTGGGTATTCCAAGCAAGTTATTTCACACCTTCCTGCCTCAGTTTCCTCATTTGTCAAAGGGGTTAACCTTGAGATGTATATCTACCCTGGATCGTCTCTCTTTGACTGACATCTTGCTACCACCTGGGCACGGCAAGGGAGTCAAGCACAATTGGAGAGGTGGGGTGATACAAGGTACGCCCAACATTGTTTGAGCTCCAGGCTCACACCCAAACCAAGCCTGTGGCTTCTTGGTCACTTAGATGGCATGTATATATAGTGGCTATTCCTGGTTGTCAACTTGACTATATCTTGAATGAACTACAATCCAGAATTGGAAGGCTCACCTGTGATCCTAATCTGGAAGCTGGGAGATACAAGTTTCTGACCTGGATCTTGGCATGGAGATCTTGAGGCATAGTGACTATGAATTCCAGAAGACTATAAGACAGGGAAGTTCAAGGCCATCTGGGATTAAAGGTGAGGTGGCATACACCTTTAATCTGGGCCACACCTTCTGCTAGAGACCTACATAAGGACATTGGAAGAAGGAAGATTTATGTTCTCTCTTCTTTGCCTGCTTGTCTTGTGAGACTGAGCAACTGCTAGATCCTTGGACTTCCATCCACAGCTGCTGCTGTCCATTGTTGGGGAGTTGGACTACAGACTGTGAATCATCAACGAATTCCCTTACTACCCATACGTTCTGTGACTCTAGAGAACCCTGACTAATACAGTACATTTACTAAGGCACTGAAGAGAACTGAAGGGACATTCCTGCCTCACTTTCAATCAGAACATGGTGTGTGTTAGTTACTGGATTCATAGCTTGGCTCTCAGAAGTCCTCAGTCTTGTGGAAGATGCATAGGTTTGTACAGTGGGGAGAGAACTGAGCTAAGTTTGAGGGGGGTTCCAGGATAGAGAGAGGGTACGGATGAATTAAGCTTCCTGGGATGTGAAACATCTTGGCTGAGTCCTGGAGAAGCCTAAGATCAACTGTAGCAGCGATAGGATAAATGAGCCAGTCCTGAAGAGATGGCAGATCTCACCCTTGCCAGGAATTTCAAGGATGGATGGTATAACTTTATGAGGGTGTAGAATATGGGGTTTATGCTTGACTGGAAGGCTAAGCTGAATTGTTAAAGCAGAGAACACAGGCCCCAGACAGCACCAGGGCCACCGCACACAGGGGCTGTTCCTCTCTCTAGCACTGCCACAGCCTGGTCCTCACGGCTTTGGCTAGGCGTGTGTTTACTTTGGCTCGTGCTTCATTTCAAAGTGGTTTTGTCATTGCTGTTACTTTTATTGTTACTAAAATCTAAAATTGAGAAAGCTCACATGAAAGTCTAAATTGGGTTCTAAAAATAAATAAAATAAAATCAATTCCTAGGAGTACCAGCCCTGCATTCCCATAGGCCAGTGGTGGAATGCCTCTGAAACCCAGTACTTCTCTGACACAGGACTTGCATGATTCTGAGTCCAGTCCAGTTCTTACTGCTTCTTCTGCTCTCACAGTAGCCCACCTCACCTCTACAATCCCTCACCAGACAAGTAGGAACGGGAGTCTGCGGGCCCCACTTTAGAGTAAGAACTTGGTAGCTATAGATTGGGCTGTGAGGACCCCGTCTGATAACCACCAAATGAGCCTGTAGGGGCCAGGGCCCCTTTCTGGCTTCTCTTGAGCCGGGATGGGGCGGTATATCTTAGGAAGAAAGGGTGGGTGCTGGGCCTTGGATTTGGGCACTAGAAGAAGGAGTGAGGGTTTCTTTAGTTTATACCGCTCAAGACTACTGACATAGCAAATGGATCCTTCCACGGAGCCCAGTCTAAGTAACTGGAACTCTGAGTGGGTTTGGGGACACATGAGGCTGGTGGAGACAAAATGCACATCTTGCCTTATTTTCTCTTCATGTTATCATGTTATACAATTCATCATGTTTTGTCTTGCCAAAGTCAGTCTTGCCATGTAGCCCAGGGTGGCCTGGAACTCATAAGAATTCCCCAATTCTTGAAATTATAGGCATGGGTTACTGTACCATGTGTAGCCTATATAGCCTATCTTTTTTTTTTTGGAGGGCAGAGGGGCTGTTGGTTTGTTTCGTTTTTGGTTTGAGACAGGGCTCACTATGTATCGTTGACTGTCCTGGAACTCACTGTGTACACTAGGCTGGCCTTGAACTCACAGGGATCCTCCTCCCTTTGCCTACCAAGTACAGTTCATCTTTTAAAGGAACTCCCTGGAGGCACTATGCAAGTGTTTCTGGACCACCAGGAAAGAGCTCATTATAATGGCTTCTTTGTGTCTGCTTGTGAGCACATGCATGTGGGTACATGTGAGTTCCTGTATGTGTGTGTACACGTGAGTACATGTATGTGCATTGCATGTTATACATATGAATGAGTATAGAGCATATATCCCTCTTTGAACATTTATTTGACACTTGTTCTTTCTGTTTTAAATTTAGGCTGGATTTAAGTGCTACTAATGTAAAATTGCCTGTTTAAATCCAAAGTTAGGGCTGTTTGTGATGATCTCACCAATGGCTCTCCCCGCCTTTGCTGAGGTGTAATTTATGGGCCTATTTGAAGCATGGAGAGCCCAGTGAGTTTTGATGAATGAAGCCCTCACAAAACCAGCACTACAATCAAGATACCAACTTTCCCATCACCCCCGAGCATCCCTGATACTCTTTCTCCTCAATCTCCCCATCGCTCCCGGTCCCAGGCAATCACCGATCTGCCTTCTCGCCACTAGAGATTAGATTTCTCTTTTCTAGAGGTTCAGATAAATGGAATCATACAGCACGTTCTCCTTTGTGTCTGTCTCCTTTCACTAGCTGTATTTTGGGGATCTATCCATTGTGTTACACTTAATATTGCTCCTTTTTTATTCTCCAGAACAATATTCTGGTTACATAGCTACAGTGGAATCTGTTTATCCATTCATCTGCTGAGGGTGCACATTTGGGTTGTTTCCAGTTTGAAATGTTAAAAATAAAGTCATTAAAACATGCATATAGTGGTCTCCACATAATTCACAGCTTCCTTCCTTCCTTCCTTCCTTCCTTCCTTCCTTTCTTTTCTTCTTCTTCCTCTTCCTCTTCCTCTTCCTCTTCCTCTTCCTCTTCCTCTTCTTCTTCTTCTTCTTCTTCTTCTTCTTCTTCTTCTTCTTCTTCTTCGTCTTCTTCTTTTTTGAGACAGGAACTCAAACTCACAGAGATCTGCCTCTCCTACCAGAGTGTTGTGATTTTTTTAATATCATCTATCAATCTACCATTTACCTGCCTGTCTGTCTGTCTGTCTACCTATCTACCTATCATCTATCTATCTATCTATCTATCTATCCATCCATCCATCCATCTATTTTTAATAAATGTTTCTTTATGTATCCCTAACTGGACTGGAACTAACTATGTAGACCAGACTAGCTTGGAACTCACAGACGTCCACCTGCCCCTGCCTCCCAAGCACTGGGATTAAAGGCATGTGCCACTGTGTGTGACTTGTTCACTCTTTCTTTATCTGTGGAATGCCTGTAACTGAAGGCTGAAAAAAAAAAAGGTCAACAGTGGAAGACTTTTGAAAGTGTAACAAGTAAAAATTAATTCAAAATCAAGTGTGAGGTGAATCTGAGGTGTTCCTGCTCATCTTGGCCTCTTATGACTTCATTGTAGTCTTGATTCTAGAGTGTGCACACCACATAGGCTACGAAGCCACAGGGTATCACAGAACACTGCCCAAGGCTCCTCAGCCAGACCTGAGGCTACTGTGTGTTGTGAGCTACAGTGTTTGCAGTGGACACCAAAGCCTTCTGCTCTCACAGAAATGTAGTGGCTTTCATATGGAAAACAGTGACTTTTCTTACCTTCATCCCTCAGCAGGAATCCAATCAGTACACCTTTGGATTGGATTGTGTTTGATTTTTAAAATTGTTGTTTAAGTTGTTGACATGAGTTTTACCAAAAAAGAAAAATCACTAAGGGAATTCCCAACAATTTCTGAAGTGCCCAGGCCCATCAATGTGTTTCTGCCATTCTGTGTTTATGAGAGGCAAGATTTTCATCAACAATTATAAAGTCAAAATAGCAGTCAACTCTTAAATGTGTTGATGTGCTCTATACTTTGCAGCACTAAATATACATATTTTAATTCTTCTAAAAATCATTTTATTTATAATTATAATGTGTGTTTGTGTGTGTGTGTGTGTGTGTGTGTGTGTGTGTGCACGCGCACACGCATGCGGGTGCAAGTCTGCAGTGCAAACGTACGGTTCAAAGGACAACTTGTAGCAGTCTGTTCTCTCCTCTACCATGAAGTCTGCTGGTGAGCACAGACTCTAATCCCTGGCGACACTTACAATGCCATTCTCTCACACTGAAGCCACTCTAATGAGTATGTAGTGGCATCTCCTTGTGGTTTCATTTGCATTTCCCTGATGACTAGCAACACTGAACATCTTTTCATGTACTTATGGACCATTTGTGTGTCTTTTTGAGCATAATAGCATCTTAATGCCAACTCTTTGAACCTCTAATCGAGGCAATAGAAGATTATGCGGATAATTAGTGCACAGTGTAGTAAATCACTTCTATGAAAAGAAATGATCAGCCATGGCAGAGAGAGAGAGAGAGAGAGAGAGAGAGAGAGAGAGAGAGAGAGAGAGAGAGAGAGAGAGAGAGAGAGAGAGCTTACACTTGATCTCTGAGCTGTAGCTCGAACGCTGGGACTAAATGGCTAGTGTAAGTGACAGGCAGGGCTCTCAGACCTGCTTCCTGTGATGGGGAAGATACAGAGCTTGGCTGATACTCTGGTGGGCAACCCTGCTGGGCAGAAACTGTGGCGGAGTGCTGATAGATAGAGCAGCAGGCTGCAGCTTGAGAGAGCTTTGCCTCCTTTGATTAGGTTTCCTTGTTCCTGGGCATAAGGTCTGAGCTGACCTGGACTTCCCAAGTCTCTGAAGCCAGCTCTGCCCTTGGCTGCAGAGTCAATATGGATTGACTCTGATCCTGTCTCATCATCGAGGTCCCAGCATGCTTGGCTATCTGAGCTTGAAATGGCTCGTGTATCAGGAGTCAGGGCTGCTCTGATGGCTGGGCTGAATTCTGCAAGATGTACGCATAGCTGTGAGTGTGCAGACATGATCCAGACATCATTCAGGAGCCAGCACCGGACATTCCCCTGACCTGGATGAATGATTGACTTAAACTGGTCAGGTGTACATCAACTGACCAGTGTGATCAGTTGGAAAACTGCTTTGATTGATTTTTTCCTTCCTCTCCTTGACTAGGACTGCTGACTGCTGGCCCTGATCAAAATGAAATCTGGCTTTGCAAAGTCTCTGCTACATGGAGTATCTTAGTCTCTGTGTCCACCTTGCTTATCTCGTTTGTAAGGGCTCTCGGAATTGGCACATGCATCAAAGTGCTAGAGTTGTCTGTGCTGCCAACAGGCTGTGTTGTTATCAGCATGAGGTGCTGGTTCCGGAATGCACTGGAATCTGGGTTTAGTCAAAACCATGTCACTTAGAGCCATTAAGACCGTTGGCAAGTCACTCTTGAGACCCTGTCCTCCTCTCTAAAGGGAGCAGTGAAAGTTACCTCCCGATATTCTGAGGAGTAAAGCCGGCAGTGCACCCGATGTTCAGGAGTACATATCGTTTTGTCAGGCTCTGGGTTTCAAGCCTCTACCTCTAAAAGCTGAGTGGGATAGACTGGCTCTTATGCAACCGTTATGTACGTTATGTTGGTAAATTGTGTGTTTTTAAGCTTGTCGAAAGTGCTCTCTGGGATTGAGGAGGGACCTCCTGTCTCAGACTCAGTATGTTTAGGTCAAGTGTTTTTTAAAACATCTTCCTTGGGCAAGCTGGCTCCCTAAGTCTGTGCCAAGGAGAAGGAAAACAGTCAGCTAAGGGGGCTGAAAACATTGTGCCCCTGAGAACAGCTAGGAGGCAGACTATTTCCGACAGGGCTTAAGAGCACTTGCCTCATGATATAAAAAGGCCTGTGGCCGGAACTGGAAGCCTAAAGTTCAGCCTTGGGAAACCGATCACTGCAGAGAGAGGCCAGAGAGGACCCTCCCTTCACCTGCGGCTGTCACCTGGAACCCTGCTCTCTGCCTCAGCATCCTGAGCTGTGTCGGCTGTCTGTATTTTCTCCCTGGCCGCTGCTCCTCTATAGCTCTATTGCTATTTATTCTCTCACCTTTGCCTGCTATAGACTTAGTAAGCTTACCCATTCAAAGCCAATGGCGGCTACTGTAGATCATTGTCTCGACCGTACAGAATGCTGCCTTTGGTGTATGACTAGGGAAGAGCAAGAGAGGTGCTTTAATTTAGATCACAAAGTAACCCTTCCTCACAGCATTATTAAGCAAAGTCTCAAGAGAGAAGGTCACAGTGTGATAGGTGACCAAAAAGAAAAAAAAATCTCTGAAAATAAGGGGATCTCTGAACCTTAACGACAGCTAATTTGATACCCACAAAGTACTAGCTCTGAGGTAAACTACTTTTCTCTTCAGGCCACGCCCCCATTCAATATGTCCATACATTTGAATAAGCATTCTAAGGGAGTCAAAGCCAAGTCTTCAATTCAGTGGCTTTCTCTTTCACAGACTTGGCGATGGTACCCCATGGTGCCTCAGTTTCCCTTTAGTCTCAGGAGTGCTATGGTAGAACATTCTTTCCGGGGTTACAAAGCTGTGGTTATTGTCTCAAACGCCCTCCAAAATCCTCCAGTGTGAGCTGACAGAATGAGTAGCAAGAATTATTACTAATTAGTGAAAATATGTATAATCGCATAATTGGAGTATATAATTGATGCTTCACTGCTGCAGGCAGAAGTGAGGGCTGTAGAGATGAAAGCCCAGGAAGAGGAGGTGGCTGTGGATCCTAACTACTGAAAAGACAGGAGCAATGTGGAGGGGCCGGCATTGTGGCTTCCCTGCAATGCATGCATTGGATAAAAGTCATGAGCTGGGAGTCAAGAAACACAAAAAATACAAGATAAGCCCTTACCCAGCACAAACACACACACACACACACACACACACACACACCCATACACACAGAGACATACATATACACACATACCCCACACATAATACACACATACGCATACATGTATACATACAATCATACATACATACATATATACACACATAAACACACATATACACCCCCAACACACACCTCACAATACACATACACATCCCACACACAATACACACATACACATACATACATGCGTATATACACACACATATGCATCCCCTCATATATACACATATATAATTCACACATCCCACATATAATACACACATACACACATACATGCATATATACACACACATATGCACCCCCATATACACACATATATAATCCATACATACACATATAATACACACATATACATACATGTATTCACACAGTCATACATACATGCATACATGTGTATATATACCCCCACACATACCTCACATGTATACACATATATACAATATACCCCCATACACACACACCTCACACATACACACACACATATACCCCCATACACACACATACACACACACACGCACATGCACATGCACATACGCACAAACACACAGCCCTCTCCTAGGAGAGCATTGGAGTCTTCTAGGAGAGCGCCACAGTTTGAAGCTTCTGTGTATTTCTGCTGTTGTTTACACCAGCACCAGATTCTCCTGCAAGGGCTCAGTTAATTGCTACAGCTGGGAACAAGAGATGGTCACCAGCCTTGGTGACCTCTTGGGACCTCTTACATTTTGTCTTCGAGTCTTCAATGCACTGTCAAAATTCCAGCAGAGTTCCTCACCCTGCCTGGCCTCCATATGAGTTTTGATATCTGGGATCTCTGTTTCAGGGTTCATTTACTGGAGAAGAAGCAAACATGTAGAAACTGGAATGTTTTCTCAATGCATGTGCTGAGGTTGACTTGTGCTTGAAGGAAGGAGGTAGGGCTGGGGGCAGGAAGTGAGTGTGGGTGATCTTGGAAGGGCATATCATCATGAGTCTATCAAGAATAATGATGAGATGACTCAGTGTAAAGGTGCATGCTGACAGACCTGGTGATCTGAGTGCAGTCCCTGGAACCTACATGGTGAAGGTGAGAACCAAATCCCCTAGCTTATTCTCTGAGTGTCACATATACACCATAACACTGGAAGGTGTACACACATACACACACACACACACACACACACTCACACATTCATATACATATACTCACACATTCACACACATGCATTCATATATTTACACACACATGCACACACTCACACACATTCACACACATATACATACATACACATACATACATACATACACACACACACACACACACACACACACACACACACACACACACCCCACCAGGATAAATAAATAAAGAAGTGTAGTTTATTTAAAATAAAACCAAAAATCCCAGTAACAACTGGTGCCATATTGTGTTAGGTGTGTTGAGTTAGCTCCTGGTGTCACATCAGTTGAGAATGTGGATGCTGTAATTGTTCCTACTTCACAGTAATGTGAATGAAAACCAGGGAAGAAAGCCAGTTGCCCAAGGTTACCCAGCTGGTTAGTGATGGAGCCAGGACTCTAGCACAGGTCCTACTCCAAAGCCACCACCTGCTCTGCTCCCCTGGTACCTGAAACCATCAGAGCCACCGCCACCGCTGCCGCCAGCACCACCTCTCCCTCCCCCCCCCCCCCCCCCCGTACTTCCACTTCCTGCATGAGCTCCCATCAACCCCACAGGCTTGTTGGCAGAATAGATGGAGCTGATACTTAGTAATAAGTATCTGGAACAATGACTGGGCTTTTAGAAGCATGCAGCCCTTTCTTTCTTCTTGTGTGCTGTTACTGTTCCTTTGTGCAGATACACAGTACTAGGTGCTTCTGAATCAAAGAGATGAACCCTGCTCTCCTGGATCTTGCCAGCAGAAATAAAATGCAGAAGCTGGTGCTCAAAACCAACATAGCTCACACAGGAAAGGCACCCCAAGTCTAGAGGGAGGACTGAGGACCTACCTTGGGTGTGGGGTGAAGATGGAAGGTTTCTTGGAGGAGTTGAGATATGACCTAAAACTGAAGAGAGGGCTGACATTTTTAAATTCCAAGATGAAATGCATGAGACCAATGTGTTTAGCTGGGGATAGAAGCTAGGATGTCAGTGTTGTCCCCATCCCCCAAGAACAGGGGACGGAGGCAGGCGATGAGATTCTGGTCTGTTTTGTGTCTGTGGCATCTCCAATGCCTAGACAGGGCTAGTTTTAGAGTGTCAAATCACACAGGTTAAAAGGATGCATGAGGAAAGAGAACAAGGATAGGAAGTTGTATATGTCTGGTGAGGTCTGCAGATCAATTGGCTAGTAGGAAGTGGGTGCTGGGGCAGGACACGCCGAGACAGGGTTTACATGGAACTTAAAGGCCCAGTCAGAGAGGGATGACAGCATGAGCTTTGAATGAATGCCTGGAGAACAAGTGGAAAAATCCGGCATGTGCCAACCTGGCGTCGTTTCCCACCCCAGACACCTGGAACAGATGAGGGGAGACGGGAGCAGAAGCCTTCCTCCGAGAGGTGTGGCTCCAGGGCAGTCAGTGTGAAGAAAGCCGAAGCAGCACACAGACACCTGGTTCTATCATCCCAAGGCCCATCGGTGTGCATGTCCCCGTCATAACCTGCAGCACACGCGCGCACACACGACATTCATCTGTTTGACTCTAGGCAGCATCTTCACAGTTGCCAAAGGCAGTCTCTGCCGACTCTCCAAGGGCCTGCTTGGCAACTGCCCGGTGGATTCCGTGTTCCCTCTTCCCGGCAGCTGCTTAGGGACAGCCCTGTGCATCTCTTGACTGAACTGCCCAGGTGCCGATGCGATGCAGTTCCCTAGCTAGAGCTTTGCTTCCGGGGTTGGGGGTGGAGGTGGGGTGGGGATTCTACATTACCGTTTCCTGGGGAGATTTTTTTTTTTTAAAGAGTCTACTCCTTCCAAAGAGGGCACCAATAACAAACCAAAGTAACAATGCCACTCAAGTCAACAAACTGACGTGTTTATCGGGCTTACTTACAGAGTGTAAATATGAGGTTATAGAAGCACCGGCTATCCCTGAACAGCCACGACACCAAAAAGTCTCAGCCCAGCGTGGATGACAGCATCTCCATATCTGTTTAAATGGTGTCTTCCCTTCAGCTAATAATCCGTACTTGTACTCTGTTACCTAGGACCCCAGACCAAGTGCAGCTAGGGCAATAATGCAGACCTCTGGAAGGGAGGTGTAAGAAAGAGTGTCCGGAGTCTCAGGTAAGAGTCTGATGACCTCCCTCTGCTTTCTCCTACAAAAGGCCGTCCATGGGCTGGATCTAGAAGGTCTCTTGTTGGCAGTCACAGCTGCCCTGATAAAGATGGCAGTGGCTGTTAGATTTAGGGGACAGCATTCTGTAGCACACAGCATCTGTTTCCTGTGCCTTCTGCTTGCGTTGAAGTTATTGATACTGAACCTTGATTTGGGGGATGGGGGAATTTCCTGCCATCATGTTGGACCAAGGCGAGGCTTTCAGCTGCAGTATTTGTAGACAAGGAGTGGGATAGCCTGGAGCAGAGCAATCTATTAGCCTATCTCAGCAAGGCATAGATTAAATGTTGGGGTGGGGAGCAATAAAAGTGGAAAACATAATGACATCGTCCTGTTATTTTCCCAGATGAGACTCGCAAGCCATTGTGTGGGGGCAGGAGAGAAAAGTCTTAGATGCTGACAGATCTCAGTTCAGTCTCTGTTACTTACAAGTTGATTGATTATTGGAAAATTCCTTTAACAAAGTAGTTTCCGATTTTGAGGGGGTGTTAACTGCTCCCCCCCAGAGGACATTCAGTAATATCTGGATACATTTTTGTTGCTGCTGTTGTTTCTACAATCCTCAGCTGGAAGAGTTTGCTACTGTATCAGGTGCCGGAGCCCAGAGTTGTTACTGGGCTTTCCATATAGCCTAGCTAGGACAGTGCTTACCTCCCTCAGATTATCTGCCCACAACTTCACGGAGGGGGGGGGAGGGGAGGGGCTGGGAAAACTGTCAGGCTTGCTGAGTCTGCTTTGCTATCTCTCCAGTGGGGTAAGGAGCAGTCAAGAATCCTATGTGTGGGGAAGAGCGACACCCGCACATAGTAGGCCCTCGGTGTAGTTCTCTCTGTTTCTCCTACAAGTCCCTTCTTCTTTCTGGGTGTGGAGACTCTGGAGAGAATTCAGAAGTATTGCCAAGCTAATTACAGGGCAGGGTGTTACATTTTGAAGACACATGAAAGGACCTGAGGTTATTTAGCCTGAAGAAGAAAGGAGGCTCCAAGGTGATTTAATAATGGTGTTAAAGCCTCGGAAAGGTTATGAGCTCAGTGAAGTCAATCCATTTCTTCTCATCTTCACTAGGGAATGAAAATGAGCTCCAAATAGGGCGGAATGGGACTAGATGTGGAGCAGAACTTTATTTCTACGAAGGTTATGCAGAGAGAGAGCCTTCTGTAGTGTCAGAAGGCTAATGCCAGTTTCAGATCTCTCAGGAAGACCGTCACTCCTTAGTGACGTCAGTGTGTCGGAGGAGTTGTGGCTTTGGAGGGCTGCTTAGGCGTGGGCAGAATGGTCTCTGCCTTACAGAGCTTATAGATTCATTTGGGAGGCGGAGAGAAGCCAATACTACAGGTGAGCCTTAAGTGATGGCTCCCCAGATGCCAAAGATCAGGGGATACAGGGGAAGATGGGACAGCATTTGAAATGGGTTTCGAGGATCCGTCAGCAGCTGGAAGATAAAGAACAGAGCATGGAAAGGTGGGAGTGGTGGACTGGAAATGGAAGAGAGGAGGCAGTGGCAGGGGACACTCTGGAGTCTGGAGCAAACTGGGGCCCTGGGAACAGAATGGCAGCTGGGGCTTGTCCTTGGACCCGGTAGGTAGAGGTACACCTGGGAAGGCAAAGTGGCTGTAGGTGATACAGGGAGCAGGGGAGTCAGCTGAGGACTATGGCTTGAGGACAAGGCTGAGGTAATGAGAGAGGTGGCACTTGGGGGAGGTGCCAGATCTTTCCTAAATCTCACTTCCTGGGTGTGCCTCTGGTCTCTCATGGAGAAGACAGGTTGGCTCCAAGTTGGGCCACCTGCTGATCTCATCCCTGGAAGCCATCCCAGGCTGGATCCTTTCCTCTCCACTTTGGAAAGCTGGCGCATGTCTGGGTGCCCCGGGTTCCCCGCTGCCACCGGCTCTGCAGAAGCTCCTCTCCCTCTCACCCACAGCCCGACCCAGGCACCTGCTCTCCCTAGTTGCCATCTTTTTTGTGTCCTATTGTTCCCTGTGTGGTCCCTGGAGCAGCTGGGCTGTACTCCTTGGTGATGATGTAGGTGGGAATATGTAAGTCAAAGGGCTCTGCGGAGTGGCATCAGGCTCATCTAGGCCCCAGAGGGCTGCTGGCAAAGATCTCTGTTATCACCCACTGTGCAGCTAATCAGTGAATATGTGCAGAACATCTAGGTTGTGCCAGGTCACTACCAGGGTCATTCCTGACACCTGGGGCAACATGCCTTCAGAAGTGGCTCCTGCTGCCTGAGGTCCAGTCTAAGAAACAGTGTCTTCCCAGGGCAGGATGGCTTTATAGTCTTTCTCAAGGCTGAGGTGTGAGGAATGGGGTTTACAATAAAAGGTCTAGGGATCAGGGCAGACCTAAGGGAGGATTTCCTGTTTCTGTAAAGTGGATGCTGTAAGGTACACGATTGCTGCCAGATGATGCCTGGGAACTAGCTAGAGAGCTTAGTTCAAAAAAGACCAAAGCCCTGGTCACAGTGGACCAGCTGAAATGAAGGTGGGGGTTGTTTGTAGACCACTCACCTCTACCTCTTTCCTGTCCAGAGCTCCTGTCTCTGCAGAGACAGACATTTTCCCATGTCCCTTTATCTAGTCTGGCATGGCAACAGAACACTTTGCTAAGGCCATTAGATATCATCATGAGCAGGTCTCATATTAGGAAGATGTGGGGTTTGCTTCTGGCCCTATGGTATTCATTCTGGGACCATCCACACGGTACGCAACTGTATCTAGCTTGGTTTCTTCCTGCTTAATAAATGAGGGTGTCACTTCAAAATCTATTGGATTACTATGAGGATAAATGAAATATCAGAAAGCCTCTACCTTGTTGGTCCTCAATAATTAATATTCTTTCCCTTTCTGTCCCTGGGGGCCAGTGCTGGAACGAGCCAGCTGGGAAGTTTGAAGAATGTTCCTGGGGCTTGTATCTCAGGGACCCACTACAGGAGCCCAAGAGAATGCCCCCCTTTTGAATTTTGCACACTGAGAGCTCTCCTACTTATCTTGTTCCCAGGCTTGCCTTTCCCATGAACGGTTCATAATCTCCAGTCCAGATTTAAAGGTTGAATAACGCTCTGAAGGATCCTTGGGAGGTGGGGTGGGGGGATGTCTTAGAATCTACCAGGTAAGTACATAGACATACCTGTGTAGTGTAGAAATCAGAGACGAGCCCACAGTAACAAGGACCAGGGCTGACTCCTGACTCTGATTTTAGCAGGACCAGCTAAGATGGGGTGAGCTTCACAGAGGAAGTTAATCAGTATCACAAATATCCCTGTGATGGGACCCCAGCCCAGTTCTTCTTCTCAGTTCCTCACCAGGAGGACAATTTAGTTCTGCCCGTTCTGGGGACCCATGGCTGTGCCAGCAGCGCGCCAACCACCTGTGCTGAGTGAAAAGCTCACCAGATCCTTCCAACGACCAGAGGCTGGCACGGCAGAGGCAGGTACCGGCCAGTGTTAGCTAGCTAGCACGTGGACACCCTACAGGGGGTCTGGCTCAGACTGTGAGTCCCACAGATGCCCCACAGTGAGCCCACTGGCTCCCTGCTCCTGGGAAGCAGTAATACCACAGCCTGAACCACACCACTCCCCACTTATTTTGAAAGGAGGCTTCCCGAATAAAGGAGAGCTGCAGAGCAACAGCAGCACTGGGAAATCATGCCCAGCTTCCCTCACAGCCATCATTGCGACCCCCTCCTTTCTCTTTGCTCAAGGTGCACGTGACGGGACCTTCCACGCAGAGCCAGTGCAGGAAGCTATGAGCATGCGCACTGTCACTGAGACACTTTCACCCGCCATTGGTTCCGTAGGTCTGCAAGGCACACCCTCATCAACAGCTGGCCAGGCGGCTCAACATTGAGTGAGCCTGTTCCTCGGCTTCCAGCTGAGCAGGGCTCCCTTACTAGCACCAAGCGCTGCTCTTTCTTCAACACAGAGAACACTGGAGAGATCCCAAGGCACATGTGGGGCCTTCTGTAATGCTTTCACAACGCGATGCCCGCCCCAGAAAGATCCCTTCCTCTCTACCTCCATCCATGCCCTGCGGCTCACCACCATCTCTTGTTATAGCTTCATAAAAACTCCAGTTAGCTCTAGTAGAAACGTCTGGTCTAAGCATAGTTGATGAACAGTACTGGGCAGGGTTGCCTAGGGATGGAAAGTAGAAGGAAATAATGGATGGACCCCTCTCCAGACTTTCTGAAGCCGTGATTAGAGAGCAATTGTTGCTGGAGGTCTGATGTCATTCCCTGGGTAAACTTGCCCATCTCTAGTAATGTCAGGGTCGCAGAGATGAAAAGACTTTCTCTCACATTCCTCCCAACCCCTGCTGTCTTCTCTGCCTATTCTAAACTGAAATCTCTGAAATGTGGTCCTTGTGAGGTTAGTGTTAATTGTCAACTTGAATAAATCTAAAACTCACCTGGGGAGCTATCTTGAACATGTTGGTCGAGGCGGGAAGACCCGTACACCATTGGTGGTGTCATTCCCTGCCTGGTAAGTGGAGAAAGAAAGGGAGCTGAGAAACTGTGTGCATCCATTGGCCTTTTCTTCTTGACCGGCTGCTTCAAGCCCCCACTACCTTGATTTCCTGGCTC
>BTHU01000008.1:44636781-44709281 GCA_036184795.1 Tokudaia tokunoshimensis
AAAGATAGATCTGGATGTGTTCTCTTGGGCCATTGATCTTCAAGGCTGGTCTGGCCAGTCACCTAAAGGGAATCTCTGTGTGTTTCATAATTATATCCATCTGACTCAGGAATTTGGTTCAGGTCTTACAGGCATTTTCGTGTGTTGGTGCATGTGTGCTTGCATGCCCTGTGCATGTGTGTGTGTATGTGTGAGCGTGGGTGTGTGTGTGCCTGTGTGTGTGCATGTATGGGAGAGCACAGCTGCATATGGAGGCCAGAGCATGACATCAATTATCTTCCTCATTCAGTCTTCATTTGATTGATTGATTGATTGATTGATTCATTCATTCATTCATTCATTCATTTGAGACAAGGCCTCTCTTTGGCCTGGAGCTCTCAGGTTTGTCTAGACTGGGGCCAGTAAGACCCAAGGACCTTATCTCCACCTTCACAGTGCTAGGATTGCAAGTTTCTTGACTTGGGTTCCGGGGACTCAAGCTCTTCACGCTTTTTTGGCAAGCATATTACTGACTGAGTTGTTTCTCAGCTTCTCCTCTCTCATCTCCCACAATCCCCCATAGTAATGGACGGCAATGGTACCTCAGATCAAGCGCAGCCCTGGGGGCTGTTTACTGGGAGATAAGCCTGTGGTATCAGTGAAGCAGGCTGAGATTCTGACCTCTGCTCCATGCCAGAGAGAGTTCAAAGCAAGGGAAGGTGCTGATCTGTCTGTGCTCCTACTTCCTGAATTATTCATTTGAAAGCACTCTGACTTTCTAGCCTCAGTCAGTCACTTTGCAGTGTATGGGGGGGGGGACTGAGGTGACAAAAACATGGTCGAGAGAGAGAGAGAGAGAGAGAGAGAGAGAGAGAGAGAGAGAGAGAGGCATGTGTACAGGTGTATTCTACAATGCTGTGTGATAAGGCCACAGATGACAAAGGACTATCTCAATGTTGACCATGCCCGGGGCTTCAAAGAAGACATTGGACAGCAATGGCATTGGAACTAGATCTCAGTAGGAACTCTACAGTTGACAGGAAAGGAAAGTCAGTGTACAGACTGAAGAGATGATTCAGTGATTAAGAGCATTTCCTGCTCTTTCAGCGAACCCCATTTCAAGTTCCCAGCACCCATGTCTGGTCTGACAGCTTACAAATACCTATAATTCCAGCTCCAGGGGATTCAGGGATCTGACACTGTATTCTGGCCTCTTTGGACACACACACACACACACACACACACACACACACACACACTTTTCTTTTAAGCAGGAAAGAGGAAGAAGAGTGAATCACCGGCTCAGGGAAAACCTGGTGCTGTGGCATATTGAGTCCCGTCTGCAGGAGTATGAGAAACTGGCAGAAGCAGAAAGATCAGTCACTCTGGCCTTCTCCTGCCCCTCCTTCCCAAAGTAGACCATACACCAGCGTGTGAGAGGTGCCCCTCCTATCCCTGCAAGGAAACATGCACCAGTTCCTTCAATGATGAAGGAACACAGGGATCAGAATGTGCAAGTCTTACAGGGTTCTCCCAGCTCACTAGGCTCAGCTCAGTCTCTGCCCTGCCTCTCCATGAAGTCTCTCCATGGCTGTCTGCTCTCAGCTCAGCCTCTGCCCTGCCCTGCCCTGTCTCCATGGCTGTCTGCTCTCAGCTCAGTCTCTGCCCTGCCCTGCCTGTCTCTCCATGGCTGTCTGCTCTTCAACAGTTCTGCTCTCACACACACCTGGATTAACTACTTTGCTGGGCTTTTATTGTCTTGCAAAAATAAAAGTCAAATATAATGTCAGATAATCACAGATTAAGTTTGTTATGTTTTTCTTTCATGCTGATCTGTCTCCTCTTATACGTAAGCCAGCCAGTCTCTTCTGGCATTACAGCGTGAACTAGCTTGTCGTCGTCGTATGCAACAGCCACTCCGTCTGATGTTCTAGATATGGACCAGCTAGTCATTCTGATCTTGTGATATAAACAACCCAGATCCTCTCCATCACTTTCCACGGAGGGTGTCTCCACGCACCAGACGGCAAAAGTTGAAGTTATAAAATGCGTCATCAGTTATTTCAATCAAGTGGTGTGTGTGATCAGGGGTGGCCAACTGTGCTGGCTAGGTTTTTGCCAACCTGACCCAAGCAGGAGTTGTCAGGAAACAGGGGATTTCAATTGAGAAAATGCCTCCATCAGATTGGCCTGTAGTCAAGTCTATGGGGGCATTTTTTTTTTTTTTGATTAATGAGTCATGTGGAAAGACCCTGCTCACTGTGGGTGGTGCCATCCTTGGGAAAGTGGTCCTGGATTGAGTTTTAAAAAAAAAGCAAGCTGAGTGAGACACAGAAAGCAAGCCAGTAAGCAGCACTCCTCTGTGGCCTCTGCTTCAGTTCCTGCCTCTCTGCCCCTGCCCTGCTTGAGTTCCTCCCTTAACTTCTGTCAATGACAGACTGAGATAGCATCATGCAAGTCAAATGAACTCTTTCTTCCCCAAGTCATGTTTGGTCATGGTCTTTATCATAGGAACAGAAAACCTAATTAATACATCAACTCTGTATGTTTCATGTACTGGCTGCTGTCCAGGAAGGCTGGGGACATCCAGCCACCTAGACAACTCAATAGGTATGTATGCCTCTGGAACCAGGACTGTCCTCCATGCATACTGAGCCAATGCATGTTCTGTGCTCCCAGAATAGAACAGAGAGAACTGCTTATTGTCTGATCCTGAGTTCCCAGGTGCCCCAAATGCCCTAATTCAAGATTTAGAGACAAGGAGAACATAAATCCATCCAGCTCTGGGGCCAGAGGAGGGTGGATGTTGGTGTTTGCTCTTTAATCAATAGCATTAGGCTTTTTGGATGGATGGGTCTTAATTTGATAATCTCCCCGAGGAGTCATTGCTTTTGACATGGATGTATTACATGGTTTCCTGGCTTCCAGGGAGACTGGGCCAGCTTCCCAGTGGAATGGGAATGTTGCTGTCTTTATGTTCTCTTTGTTTCCAGATCCAGCAAGGGGCTTGGTTTGCATCACAGCTTCAAAGATTTAAAGCTGGAACACATCTTGGTTAGTTCTCATCTCTGCTCCCAGAAAGACCACACAAAGTTCTGGTAAACCATCCTCACCAGGTGAAAATGCTCACTGCATCCAAAAAGAACCAGATGTCTCCTCGTGGGTTGGCGGTGGGACATTGGCACTGAAGGTGTGGAGCGGAAGGGTCAGTGCCCCCTCAGACTGAGCTGAAGCAGGGAGTGGGCAGGCGATGTCCAGTCAGTTCTCAGGATGAGCTCTCCTCTGACAGAGGCCCCGCCCTGCAGCTCTTCAGTCCATCACTACTAAAGTCATGCTCTCCCTACTGGGGTGCTAGCTCAGCGAGAGCAGCAGCAGGGCCTTTTGGATTGTCAAATCCCCTGCTGTGTTATGCATGTACAATCAATATGTGAGTGGACAGTTTGTACTTCAGATGTGGGGGTGGGTAGCGGTAAATATCTAGGGTATGTAAAGAGCCACAAAATTAACACCCCACCCTGACTCCTCCCATCAAAATACGTGTTAATGAACATGATAGATACTAAAAGTTCTTAAGCGATGGACCACAAATGACCAATAAATATATATACATAAATGTTCAAAAAATCTTTAGTATCAGAAGTCTGTAAATATGCCAATAATTATGGCACATCCTAAAACTATTTGAGATTCTGTCTAATTTTAGGCAGAATGGCTACCATTGAGACACACACACACACACACACACGGGGGGGGGGGAGAGAGAGAGAGAGAGAATAAGAGAATGGTGAGGATGTGGGGCAAAAGAACCCTTATTCGCTGCTGGTGGGAGTGTAAACTGATATAGTCATTATGGAAATCAGTGTAGGAGGTTCTCCGAAAACTAAAAATAGACCCTCCATAGCCCTTGCTCCACTACTCCTGGGCGTATACATAAAGGACTCTAGGTCCTACCACAGAGATATTTATTCATCTGTGTTCATTGCTGCATTCTGCACAATGGCTAAGAAACAGAAGCAACTTAGATGCCCATCAACAGATGACTGGGTAAAGAAAATGCACACACACACACACACACACACACACACACACACACACACACACACATTGAAAGGAAGATGTGCCATAATGGAACCCATTGCCATGCCAACACAAAATTAATGTGAAGAAAATTAAATGTAAAAACAACAACAAAAAAAAAACTGGGCAAAAATTATTCTTGGGCCCGAAAGTACAAAGTAGACTTGCATTTTCCTAAATTCATGGTTCAAAGATTCTCTCCTGGTCATTTTAAATAGTTTTTACCTGACCTTTGGTTCTCACCAAGCGCCCCCCCCCCTTGTCTGAGAAATGCACCCCTGCCTGCAAGGCTGCTGTGAATAATTACTTATGCTAGGTGACACTGAGGGCACTGCTCCCTAAAGTAGCACACTGTGTAGATAGGAAGCACGGTAGAGTTGCCAATGTTTGGTCTTCATCTAGTATTCATCATTCTTTTTCAGTTGTCAATCATAATAGAAGCCCATAGAGAGAGCTATGTGCTCAAGGCATGGGCAACTGATGCTTCCTTCATTTGGGACAGGGAGTGCTCCAAGGGCTGAGCACAGGATTCTTCTTCAAGAACTCTGCATGTGTGGACGGGTGGAGGATTGGGGGTGAGCTATGACTCAGAGTAGCTCCATCATAATAGTTTCCTGTCAAGAAGGAAGAACAAGAAAATAAGATATAATAAAACTTTATTCAGACAAAAACAGAGACAAACAGAAGACACAGCTCTCTCTCTAGCCCTGATGGCTGGCTGGATACCTAGAACTCTTCCTTTAGACTTTGACACTACAGTTGTCTTCTTTGATACGTAAACCCACATTTTGCTTAGAGTCAGCTTTCAGCCATAATCAATCAAAAGGTCATTCTTTGTCTTGTATTTATTAATCTCATCTCTGTGATGTATTCATTCAAGGTTTATTGAATATAAATAGCATTGCTATGAAGTAAAGGATTCAGCTCATCTTCCTGGGAGAGAACTTCTATGTCTTTGGGATTTTCCAATGATGGCAAATTCATGTTGTATATTCTCCTTTGTTATTGACAGGTACCCTGGACCACATCTGAGTTCATACTGAGATGACTGAGGAGGGGGCTGCTTATCCTGCAGATCCATCATATATTTAGAAAGTGGGGCTCCAAGCCGGATCATACAACTTGACCTCCACCTGGGAGCACAGGAGCCGAAGACTGCTCTAAGTCCCATGGCCAGTGGCTCAATCAATCATAATGCGTATATAATATATAATAAGGCTCCAGGGAGAATTCTGGATTCCAGAGCCTATCACAGCTTCCTGGTTGACAAATACTTTTATGCATCAGGAAATATGTCCCAGTTCTAGGAAGAGAGGAAAGGGACACTCTGTAATGACCTGGTATCCCTTCCTTTGGCCGGTCCCAACTTGTATCTTCTGTCCTAGAGCCATATGTACAACACTTTGCAGAGTCTGTAAATCAGTCTAGAGAATCATAAAATCTGACCATGCTGTGGAGTCTCTGGCACTTGTGAACAGCTGACCAAGAATGGGGGGTGTCATTTGAAGAGGGAACAATCTTCTTGGAAATTATGCCCTTGCTCTGTGGACTCCATGTCAAGCAGTCAGTACCAGAGTATCTATCTCATTGTAGTATTATAATCATGGTATGTGTGACCTGGTCGTTCCACCATATGTATCTACCTGAGAGAGAGAAAATGGATGGCTTTTCACCAAGTAAGAGACTTTTTGTAAAGATGTTTATAGAAACTTTGCTATTAATAGCTCTAGACCAGAAATAACCTATTAGTGGGGTGACTAGATAGATAAATAGTACTATAGGTACTCTGGAATATTATACTATCATTAATGAAAATGAATTATTGAGAAATATGTGACATGAATTAATTCCAAAATAATTATGGCAAATGAAAAGCTGCACAGAAAAGAGACTGTAGAAGATACTCTATTCTGTGCGCTTTGATTTTTATAAAACTTTAGGAAGCACTGTAGATCCTATAGTGACAATAACAGAGAGCACACCTGGGTGGCATGGGGCAGAGGGAGAACTTTAGCAGTGAGTTATAAAATTGTTTACTTAAACCTTTAATTCATGAGCCCCAACTCCTAGCTAAGGCACTGCCGGCAGTTTATGGCTTCTGGGGAAAGGACTGTCAGTTTTATTCATGGATGTGGCTCCTGGTAGGTCAGTCATGCTCCAGTGGATGACCCTGTATCCATGAGTATATGTGTGAATTGGACATGGTGAGTGTGCTGGCTACTTTTAGGCCAACTTGACCCAAGCTAGAGTCATCACAGGGGAGGCAACCTTAATTGAGAAAATCCCTCCATAAATTTGGGTTATAGGCAGATCATATCTATAGATATATCTATAGTTATATCTATAGGTCTATAGGTATAACTATAGGGTATTTTCTTAACTAGTGATTAATGGGAAGGTCCAGCCCATTTTGGGTAGTGCCATCCCTCGGTTGGTGGTCTTGGGTTCTATAAGAAAGCAGGCTGAGTAAACCAAGAGGAGCAAGTTAGTAAGCATGATTCCATGGCTTCGGCATCAGTTCCTGCCTCCAGGTTCCTGCCCTGCTTGAGTTCCTATCCTGACTTCCTTCAGTGATAGACTATGATGTGGAAGTGTAAGCTGAATTAACCCTTTCTTCTCCAACTTGCTTAGCTTTTTTTTTTTTTTTGTCTTGTCACAGTATTAGAAACCCTCACTAAGGCATGGCCTGAAGACATCTGCACCCCCTAAAGGTTCCATCTCCCAACCTTGTGTGAGGATTCAACCTACACACATGGATCCTTGGGAGACCCAAACCATAGCAGCTACCTATCTGATTTGCTGATCTCTGGTCTTATTATACTACCACATTTCTTTCCTCCCTCCCTCCCTCCTTTCTTCCATCCCTTTCTCCCTGAGTCAGTGACTTTATGAGTTTCTTGTCTCATACCCAAGAAGGATAAGGAAGTGTGGACAAGGAGTGGACTGAGAAAGCATTGATTTCTTAAGGAAAGCTGAGAGTGGAAGGGGCTGCAGTACTGGGAGGAGGAAGACTTCAGCGTTCTTCTGCCTAGTGGGCTTTTATGGATCTTATGGTGGGAACTGGATGGAGACTGTGGTCATCTCTATTGGAATTTGTCATTTTTGAGCTCATCATAGGCTGAACAATCCATCTAACTTATGCATGCTCCCTGAGTCCAACCAGAGCTTGTTCATTAGGAGATGTGACGCAGGATGTGCTCACAATCCACCACGAGCCCGAAGGGGAACTTTCTTCTGTTTCATTAGCCCCTTAAACTTCTCCTCCACAGTCTGTGCTCTCATACATGCTACAATCGTTAACTTATGGTCTGTCTTCCCACCAAACCATTCTCCATAAGAGAAGGGACGTGTTTGTTTTGTTAAAAAAAAGTACCAGAATTATTAGTCATCAGTACAATGGGCTTTCAGAATTACTAGAACCAATGTGAAAACATTAAGTAAGTTAAGAGGTACCCCAACCCCCAAATTCAGCACTATAGTGAGTCAGAGAGGAAGGCTTCTAAGAGGGAAGGTGCCCAGGAACAGAGTCAGGCCTTTTATGTGGTGAGAATGAACGGAGGAGGAGGAGGAGGAAAGTGTACAGCCAATTTAGGGGCAAGAGCAGCTCACTTTACCTAGCTGATTGCCTTACAGAATGAGAAGACAGAGGGCAGTGAGGGAAATGCCTTGAGGCTAGAACTTGGAGGGTGTGAAATATCCAATTAGTTGGTGGCCAAGGGGAGCCATTGAAGATTTTTGAACAGGTGAACTACATAATCAGCTAAACTCCTCCTGCTGATTCCTCCCATCCCCACCCCATCCCTTCCTTTTCCCCATCCCTTCCCTCCTCTTTTTGTCCTCTCTTTCTCTCCTTTCTTTCTTCTTTTTGATAGCAAGAACTATGAGAAGCAACACAATAGACATTAGGAAGGAACAAAGACCTCAAGTGAACATCTGTAACTTGGAACACTATCCAAAGATTTGGGTCTTGGATTTGAATGGAAGGGGGGGGGGAGTCCATCATGAGAGCAAAGGAAGAAAACAGACAGCACAGCCCAGGCCTGACATATGATTACTTAGGGAAGATGAAGGAAAGAGACCACGGGAGAATGAATCAGCTCTTTCAACTCTGTTTCCCCCCAAGGAGGACGGTATCTTTATTAAGTATCACCAGAGAGCAGATTTGATAGGGAGTCTGGACTGAGTCAGGGAGGGGAGAGAGAAAGCATTTGGAATGAGCTCAACCTTTATAGCCACATGAATGCAATACCTCATATTCTTTGATCAAGAAATTCAGAGACCTCTTTCCCGCTGTGCTCCAGTCCTCTGGGAGCCTCTGCCAGTCAAGAGGACGGGATCCATCTTCTTCACTGAGAGATTCCCCCCACCCTCCTGTAATAAATAACAATGCTAAATTGCAAGTTCGTGTGGTGGGGAGTACCAGAACTCAGCTCCTCAATCCTATTGTGTTCACGAGCTGGGTAATTAGTGTCTGATAGTTTTAAACAGATGGGTCTCTCTGGCAGCAAGGATTACGGCTTGAAATCAATCCTGAACAAATATTATATTAATTTCCCAACTCCCCCTCTCTGTGGACAAAAATGCGTTCTTTGCCTGAGAACGCTGTAATGACGAGAACATTAATATTAGATCAGTTAGAGATGAAACGGAAGTGGTAGAGGAGAGAGAAGGGCCGGGACTTACCGAGGATTGAGGGGAAGAGGCAGATGCTAAAAGTTTCATGGGGCTGGATGTGGGAAGGGGAGTTCTGAGAGCACCCTGGGTTGGTGGGGCTACTGCCGGCGGCTCTTCTGGGTCCTTTGGCTCTCCAACTGTTCTGGTACGGTTCGACATTGGCACCTGCTTTGATAACACAGAGGGCTTGTCAGGCGGGCTGGGTAGCCTCTGATGTTTGTTTCGTCTGTGAGAAGGAGACCAGTTGCACATAAATAGGTCTGCAGGGGGCCTGGCTAGACTTCTGACTTTCCAATCAAACTCAGCAATCTACAATTCAAAAACAAACCGGGCTGCCTGGAGCGAGCCTGCAGCCTCTCCCCCTTCCTCCCTCGCTTCCACCACCTGAGTAGCTCAGCCTTCCTCCTACCTAGACAGTTAAAAGAGAAAACCTGCTACCTACAGCCCCACCCCCACTTACGGGTGAATGATGAACCTCTTTCTCCTGCCTTAGGTGAGAGCTGAGTGGGGAGAGGTTTAAATGTATGGTCGAATGCTAATGTAGTTCCTTGCCATTTCTCTTTAGCTTTACAGGCTCCTTTATTTTTTTTTTTAATCTTTCATCAAACCTTACCTACCCAGCCAAGCATGACTCAGGCTCATTTTAAAAAAATACAGCATTAAGCAGAGAACTGTACCACCGTGAAAAGGGCACAGACCTTGGGGGTGATCCTGCTTTGGGTACCCCAGTTTCCCTCTTAACAGGATGGGACTCTGCCTTCATTCCCACGGGTGGGGTTAGGAAGATTCAATATAGCGATGCGTGCCTAAATTCACAATGATCTGTGGAAGTCCAAGGCTAAGTAGGGTCACAGGAAAGATGCTGCTTCTAATACTGACCCCCTGGGAATAGGGAGTAGTGGAGAGAGAAGATCCTCCGGCAAGTGAACGCAGAGCCTGGATGCAAACTATGTGGAGTCCCACAGGGGACAGTGATGTCATCTTGTGAATAGAGGGGCTTGGAGGAAAGGCCCGCAGAGGGAAGCCGACTAGCTGTTACAGGTTCTGTGTCTTACCTGACTTGCAAGCTGACATGATAGCCTGCCGTGATTTCATGCATGCTGCCAGAATACACAGTTCTCCTAGGTCAGAGACAAAGGACTTTATTGCGCAGCTGAGGAAGCCGCCTAAGGGTTAGGGTTGAAAGGGTTCCTCTGCCCTGCTTCCAACAGCAGGATTGGAAGATGGTTAGGTGACATGTGCCCGTGCAATGAGGCTTGCTCCTAGAGGGAACTTCAGGGAACCTGAATCTCTTTTGAGAGGGAGAAACCTGGCTTGACTTGGCCCCATTGCCCCAGAAAAAAAGATGTTTTTAATACTAGGCACTTAGCTTCTTTGCCTTTGTTCTGGAGAGACTCCATCTCTGTCTCTTTAAGCTGTTGGCTATACAAACATCCTTGAGGAGATAGTTCCCAACAATTAATTAGCAGGTAGTGCAAATCCAAGAGGCCTAGGGAAAATTCTCTCCCAAGGGAAGGCCATCTCTAGAAGGAGGGCAGAAAGCTCTCTGAACCTGAGAGCCTGTTTTTGACTTCAGCTGAGAATCATAGGAGTTCATGTGCATGAACACACACACACACACACACACACACACACACACACACACACACACTACCACTCTGCCCCCATCTTAGGGAAAGGTCTTCACCACTTAATGTGGCATAGAGCAATTTAACATTGAACTATTGATGTGCATCACCAGGAAGCCATTAGAAATATAAGTTCTCAGGGACTAGTGGAGCATCAGAAATTCTAGTGGTGAAGGGTATCTTGCCCTTCCTGATGAGTCTAATGCTCATTTCAATTTGAGACCTCCAGACTAGATCTTTCCTAGTCTTGTTCTTGCTGGTCACCCCTCTGTAACTCTCCACAGTTTTCAATGGTTCCTTAAAGGTTGTTGGTACTCTGTCTGGACTCCACCCCAACAGTTACCTGGCAACAGCTAGATATGCCCCGCCCCACAGTTACCTGGCAACAGCTTGGTAGGCCTGGCCTACTATAAGAGGGCTGCTTGGCCCCTCCCCTCTCTCTTGCTCTCTTGTTCTCTCTCGCCCACTTGGGCTCTTCCCTTCCCCCCTCTCTCCATCATGGTGGTCATGGCTGGCCTCTACTTCTCTACTCTCTCCTTCTCTCTGCCTTTCTTTGCCTCTACTACTCTCTTAATTCCCCTCCCCATGCCCTGAATAAACTCTATTCTATACTATACTGTTGTGTGGCTGGTCCCTCAGGGGGAAGGGATGCCTCGGCATGGGTCCACTAAGGCACCCCCTTCCCCCACACCTCAGCAGACACCTCAGAACATATCTTAATATCTCTCTTTTTATGATCACAACAAAGGTCCTTTGTCACTTGAGTTCTCTGCCAAGTGTGTTGTTCCCTTTGCCTAGAACACTGTTTCTTCCCCAAAGTTCTCATGGATGAGTCCCACTTAATTCTTATTTTCTGTCTAGCAGTCACCTCCTCCAGGGAGATTTTTCTGAACCCCATTCCCAAGTCTTTGCAAGTCCTCTTCATTTGTTGATTTATTGATTTATTTATGCTTGTGTGTATGCATACTGGAGCACCTATGTGTATATGCATGGGGGTACGTGTGTATACATGCAGGTGCATGTGTGTGCGTGCAAGTACATGTGTGTGTGTGCAAGTGCACATGTATGTACATGTGCATGCAGGTACATGTGTGTGCATATAGGTATATGTGTGTGTGTACATGCAGGTGCATGTATGTGTGCATACAGATGCACACATATGTGCACATGCACACATGTGAATGAGTATGGAGGTCAGAGGAAAACCTCAGGTGAGGTGTTACTCAGGTGTCATCCACCTCGTTTTTTCTGAGACAGGTCTTTCCTTGACTTGGAGCTAGTTCACTGCTTAATTAACCGAGGCTGGCTGGTCAGTGGGCTTCAGGGATCCACTTGTCTCTGCTTTCTCAGGGCTGGGATTGCAAGCACAAGCCACCAGGCCTGTCTCTCTTGTGTGGGTTCTGGGGAATGAACTCTGGTCTTCTTGCTCATGCAGCAAGCACCTTGCCAACAGAGCCATCTCCTCAGCCCCTTCACATAGTGACTTCGTACCCTCTCTCTTCCTCCATATAGAAATGACCCACTCTCATTGTCCCCATCACCTAATCATCTCCCCTAAAGGCCCCATCTCCTAAGACCATGGTTTTGGGGGTTAGATTTGGGATTGGAAACAAACATCAGGCCTCAGTATTCTATTCTAAGCCCCTAGCCCAATTCACATCCCTCTCATATCCATCTCGTAAGTCTTAAGTCATCTCAGCTTTGACTCCAAAGTCTGAAATCCAGAGTCCCATCTAAATACCATCTAAATCAGATATGGAAGAGACTTGAGGTATGATTCATCCTGAGGGAAATTGCTCTCCAGCTGTGAACTTGTGAAATCAAACCTTACTCGCTTCCAAATTTCTATGGTAGAGCAGGCATAGAACGGCTGTTTTCATTCCAAGACAGATAAATAGAAAAGAAAGGGGTCACAGGTCCCAAGTAAGTCTGAACCACATGCAGGGTAAACAAGAGTAAATTTTAAAGCTCTCTCTGGCTTGATGTCTTGTTTTCCACACATGGGTCTTGTAGACTCTGGGTGGTTGTATGCTGTGGCCTTGCTGGTAGAGATTCTGTGGCTTTGCTATGCACCTATCTCTGCGTAGTTCAGACTCTGTGCATGGGCAGAGATGGGACTGTGTGGAGCAAGTAGACCATGCCACCAGACAGGAGACTGGTAAGGTTGAAGCAGGTTCAAAACCCTGGGGAATTGAGAATGGATAGGCATGGAACCGGTTCCCGGCTAAGCTCTTCCTGTCCTGGAACTAGGAGCTACAACACCCCATTGAAAGGGCCATGACAATCAGCCACAGTAGGAACAACACCTGAAGTCCTTTCCCGTGCAAATAGGGCATCCCTAACATCTCAGTCTGAGCCAATAAGAAGCATTTACCCCAGGATCCCACCCTACTCCCAAAATATTTGTAAGGTCTACCTGAAATAAAGTACACAAATTGTTTCACCGAGAATCATCTGAAAGTGGCTATTTTATTGCGCTGTAACACTCTGAGGAAGAATTTTCTCTCCCTAAGCATTCATTGCTGGGCCTTGGATTTGCCCAGTAGGCCAGGCCTGTGCCCCCTGCCCACAACTACTCACTGCCATTCATTACCCACCACTTACTTAGTGGCTCTGGCTCTGGCTTTTAGCCACCCTTCACTAGACGTTGGGGTAGCCACCATGTCTATACCACACCTGGCTCTGCCCCAGCCAACCTTAGGACAGCCAAGGGAGGTGGATGGTGGTCCTTGGCAGTAAGTATCCAGTCCCCTTCAATGCCTATGACCTCTTCTTTGAAGTTACTCTGCTTGTAGGTCTGGATCTCTGGGCCTTGGAAAAATGGCTCCAAGAATCTTCCAAAATACCTTCAAGGCCATTCCTCAGTGGTTATGACAAGCAGCACCTGTATAGAGAGTCTCCTCTTCTCACAGAGTGGACACGTGGCTGGGTATTTTCCTCTGACATGGTTTCTTTCTTTTCCTTTTTCCTTCCCTTCTCTCTTCTCTCTTCTCTCTTCTCTCTCTCTCTCTCTCTCTCTCTCTCTCTCTCTCTCTCTCTCTCTCTCTCTCTCTCTCTCTCTCTCTCTCTCCAACACAGGCTGAGGATTCTCTCAATCCTCAGGACCTACTTTCCTTTTGATTAGAAATTTCCATCTTTAAATTATTCTTATCATTTCACATTCTGTCTCAAGCATTCAGGAGAATTCAAGTCGTGCCTTCAGTACTTTGCTTAGAAATGTCTTCAGCCAAACATGCTGTTTTGTAGCTCACATGTTCTTCCTTCTACAAAACACTAGAACATGAGCACAATTCAGGCAAGTTCTTTGCCGCTTTCTTACAAGAATCACATTTCCTCTAGTATCCACTGAGATATTCCCTATTTCTAAGACCTTAGAGAATAGCTCTTACTGCCCACATTTCTCCCGACATTCTGTTCATGACCACTTAAGCTATTCTCTGAGAACTCACGTTTCCTCTAGAGCTCACCCCTTTTCTGAGCTCACTCCATGATTGCGCTTATGGTATTCTTATGGCAATGTGGGCTTGTTTTAGGTATCTGATATAACATCTGTGGGTTCCCAAGCCAGGTGATGGATGGTAGAGCATCACTCGCACCTCAGATATCTCTGAGGCAGTTCTGCCGAGTGGGGCTGCTCCCTACCCAAAGCAGGCTTGGGCCTACTCAATTCCATAGAGACAGAGGCCACTTCATGATAAAACCAGTTAAACTTCTACTTCCTTAACAGAGAACTGGTTTCTCAGAAATAATGTGACTGGCAGTCCACTAATCTAGCAAATAGGCTTGGAAGGTCCCTGTCCCCACTGCAGCAGCTCCTCCCTTGTCCTTGTTCCTCCCCTCCCCACTGACTGGAGCTCTATAAGTTAGCTTTGCTATTTCAATAAACAAGCTGTCTTACGAAACAGTCTCTGGGGTTGATCATACCCGCCACATTCATTGCTGCCTGAGACCCTGCTCCCCAGTTCCTCTGCGTCCTGCTGGTGCTCGGTGGTCTGTCAGGGGTGGGGGACCCACAAACATCAACCCCACTGCTGGGGACCCATTTTTTGTTCTAGTCTACTGAGGCTGCAGTCCCAATTGCAATAGACTGAGTGGCTTTTAAGCATCAGGAATGTATTATTGTTCATCATCGTATAGCTTTTGAAGTCTAAAAATCAAGATACTGGAAAATCCAGCATCTAGTGAGAACTACTGCCTGGTTCAGAGTTGTTCTCTCTGACTGTGTCCCCTTCCCACAGGATGTAAAGGGAAAAGGATCAATCCAGGACAAATTTCACAAGGATGCTAATCCTGTTCTGGCAGAACAGTCTCCTCCCAAAGGCTCCCTCTCCTAATGCCATCACTTGGGGGCAGAATTTGAACATGTCAGTGTTCCATCAAGTCAGATGGAGCCCCACTGGACTCTTGACTTGGAAGCCATGTGAGCAGGGAACATGCTGGCCTTGTCACCCAGGCCTGTACTCTTGGTACCAAAGAGGGGCTTGTCGGTATTTTTTGAAAAATAAAAATTATTTAATTTAATTCCAAGTTAGTTGGGATGGGGACTGTGGAGGATGCCAAAGAATGGGGTAGGGCTCCAGTCAAGAAAGCTAAACCATCTACATAGAGATGTGACCTCCTAGGAACACATGGGTGAAACTTGAAGGATCTTGCCCTACTCTATGGTAATCCAAGGGACTGTCTAAGGTGAAAGAGTAAAGTCCCCAACCTCCCACCCTTTAGGACACATAGTTCAGGTCAGCATGTCTCCTGGAGCTATGGGGCATGGTCCTGTGGGTAGGAAGTACCATCTGGATTCTAGAAGACTAGAGAGAAAAAAGGAAAGAGAGAAAAGTAACTCTCTTCCTGAACTGACAGCCCGGCTCTGGGACTCTATGTGCTTGTTTCATTTGAGCATCACTTAACAACCTTGTATGACAGTTAATCCTTTCTCTTTCATACAGATGAGACAAACAGAAGCCCGGAAGGGTCAAGACAGCCTTCAAGAGTAGAGCTTCCGCATGGCAAAGCCAATGTTGTAGACAGTTCTATCCAACATGGGCCCTTGCGACTCTCCTCTCTAGGGATGCACTCAGTGAGGAGTTGTCAGAAGTTAACGGCTTTGCTGGGTCGGCATGAGTGGGTGAGTGAGAAAGACCCACTTCTCTACAGGCACTTCTGAATAAGCAGAGGGCTCAAAGACCCCAACAAGCAGCTCTTGTTGCTGTCCTCCTCTGTGCCATCACCTACAGAAGGAAAGTGACATTAGATCTTAGGAGTTTTCAACATCCCTCTCAGATATGGCTCAGATGTGGCATGTCCCGAAGCCGCTGAGGACTGCTCCCGTACCCTACTAAACCTGATAAGAGAGAGCTGAGCCGGGTCAACCCTGTCTAGCAGGGAGCGAAGGATGGATCCTTAACTTGACATTCTTCATAGGCCATCCCTACAACTTCCTACTTCATGTCTAAAACAAAGAACGGGAGTGAAGATAGGTGGATAAGGAATTAGAGAAAAATGGGCACTCTCACCTCAGCCTCAAAATTAACCTGTAAGCCCCATCTTCCCAGTAATCAGGTAACTTCCTGGAATGATGGGAATTGCAGTTCTGGGAAATAACAAAGCCTCATGGGAAAGTACGGTGGCCTATAGGTTTGTCCTTATAAGCCCTTGCAACACATGGCTCCAGGATGTTCCAGCTGGGAAATTCCAGAGAATGGTCTAGAGCAAAGTCCATCGCTTGGTCAATATTAAATATTTGGTAAGTGTTTGCTTTAAATTTGGCCCAAATGGTGGAGTTGGTTTTTCTACAACACAACTTCTTCTACACAAGATTGGCAATGTAGCCCATTAAACTCAACTGTAGCTACTCAGTACTCTTGGAAAATATGAGCTCAATTTGGAAAGTGTTGTTGACCAAGTCTACTCACTAAGATGCAGATTAATTGACCTAAACTTTGGGATTTTTTTTTTTTAAAAAAGAACAGTGGGGTCCTTCCAAACTGTATGGTTCTTTAATAAAAAAAAAAAGCATGTGTGTGTGTGTGTGTGTGTGTGTGTGTGTGTGTTCACTTATATGTGTGTGCACATGTGCATACATAAGCAAAGGGTTGATGTCAACTGTCCACCTTTTTTAGACATTTAGTTTTGGGGGGGTTTAGGTTTGTGGAGATCAGAAGATAGCCTTCTGGAGCTAATCGGCTCCTTGCACTGTAATAGATCCTAGGAATTGAACTCAGGTTGTCAGGCTTGAGAGCAAGTACTTTTACCCACTGAAAGGACAGAGTCTCAGTCAATTGGCTGGAATGGCTGTCCAGCAGGCTCCAGGGGACCTTCTTGTGTCTGTCTACACTGATGTTCTAGGCACATACTGCTTTATTATGTGGGTTCTGGGGCCTCAGTGCCTCATGTTTACCTAATAAACACTTTGTCTCCTGGAGTTTTCATGTTGGTCTGTCTTCCTAAAGGCCAAATTTCCTGTGTCTATAGGGTGGTAGTCCCAAAAGACAGGTAGGAAGAAAGGTGACAGCTAGGCAAGCAACATGCCATCCACCAACAAGGTCTCAGGAAGCTAGGATGCTTGTGTAGCAGACACAGTAGGATGAGGGCGTGAGCTACTCAACAAGGAAAGGCCATTTACCTAGACCTGGGCGACCTGGAGACAACTGTTGGCAGTAGGCAGTCTTGGAGCAATGATCCTTCATTTGGTCATCAAAGGGAGGGTACTGGATGGTGACAGTTCAGTTGGAGTGGAGCCAGTCCCCCTGAGAATGTCTGTTATGTGAGGCCCTTCCCTATAGTACTGGCTAATAGGCTGCTCCGAGCTATGCAGCTGGGACACAAAAGACTTAAAATCTCTAGCTACAGCTGCCCAGAGTGTGTTGGTGGGAGAGGACAAACTAAATCCCTGTTTTCACTCCTTCCCCCCCAAATGGAGCTCGCATAAAGCCTTTAAACCATCAGCTTTTATCTGTTTTTAGTGTCCAATTTAGGGCTTTGCAGGGGCTCCCTCCAGGGCTCTCTCAATGGATTTATATCACAGTCAGATAGCATCTTCGAAAGCTCATCTGAGCTGGAAAATAGAGAAACATCCTTCTCCATTGTCAAGTGACAAGTGATGGTACCCAGGCTGCTGGTGAGAGTGCACAGGGAATCCACTCTGAATGCCTTGGGTGGGTTATGCCTTGCCCAGGGAGGGGGCAGCTGGATAAGGTGGGGGACATTCCTAGCAGAGGTCTGAACTGCCTTCCCTCTTTAGGGTATAGACTCTTCAATCTTGAAAGTCTTGAAACAAAGACTTCCCTGTCCTCTGGGCTTGTCACCTGTAGGCATGAAGATGTCAGCTCCCTGGCCAACCACCAGGTGCCATTTACAAAGAAGTGTGCAGGGAGGGTGTGTGTGTGTATGTGTGTGTGTGTGTGTGTGTGTGTGTGTGTGTGTGTGTGTGTGTGTGTGTGTGTGTGTGTGAAGATGCCTGCTCAGGCTTGCCTGGCAGGAAACAACAGCTCTCTTCTGTATTTCTAATCTGGCTTCTTTAGCATCCTGCTGGAGCTGCATCAACCCCTGTGTTCTCTGAGTAGGGCACTCTTTCTTTCCATACACATTCATTGAGCCCAGTAGTGTTGAGGATGTGGCTCCTGCTTCAGGTTGCTCACAATGAGCGTGAGAGGTGGGAAAAGCAAAGACGAGATGCTGGGGCAGCAATCAGAGGTGAAGCAAGTGCTGTGAGCTGAAGTGGTCAGAGCCAGAGCAGAGCAGACCATGGCCTGTGGGCTCAGGGGTCTCCCCAGAGTGGCAGCCCAGGACTGTGAGCATCCCAGTCAGAAACATGCAGCAGAAGTAGAAGCAGAAGATGAGGTCTTGAGGATTTGTGGAATTCCCAGGACATTTCCTGGTTTATGCCTGTTGTCCTGGCAACACTTTCATTCTGAAAATGTCAGAGTTGGGCTGACAAACAGGTGTAAATCAGAACCATTCCTGAAAACCTATGAATGTCATATTCACAGGACGTGTGTTGTGCAGACTGAGACTCTATTTTGTGAAGCTAAGTGAGTGTACTTGGTGTGTGTGTGTGTGTGTGTGTGTGTGTGTACATGCGCACACGCATGTATGGTACATGCATATGTACAGTATTTGTGCATGTGGAGTGTGCAGTGAGTGTGTATATGGTGTGTGCATATGTATGAGTATAGTACCTGTATGTTTATGTGTATGTGTGCATGTTTATGTGTGTATATGCATGTGGATGGTGGGTATGTGCAGTGTGTGATCTGTGTGTGTGTATATGTGCATGCTGTGTGTGTGGTATGTTATATATATGTGTATAAAGTATGATATGTATGCATATTGTGAATAGTGTGTGTGTTGTGTTTGTGTATATGTACATATGTACACGCATGCATGATAAAGGAGCGTTTTGTAGAATGTGTATGTTTGCTCTAGTAGAGATTATAAAAGTGACTTGTGGTTGGAAATAGTGGTCATAAACATGAGAGAATCCATGAAAACTTCTTGGACTTTTTCAGTTCACTAAACTGAAGTTCAGAAAGAGAAGGAAGAAGGAAAAAGGAGAAGACAACTGTGGAGTGTGTCTAGTAGGAGCCACATGGCCTGCGGCACATACCATACTTGGGCTCTGGCTTATTCTCATAGGGATTTGGGAAGTGGATTAGCACACACACCTCCAGAGGGGAAAACCGAGGCTTGGGAGATTGCATAACTGTGGAGCACAGGAGATAAGCAGCAGATCTGGCCTCCAGGATCCGACAGAATAGCAGGACTTGAGCAGTCCTGGGCGAGGCTGTGTTGGGCTGGCTCCAGCTGCCTCCTCTCCCAGGCTTCTTGCCACAGTCCTCAGTCCCCAGGGGGCCCTCACAATCCTCTGGGAATCTTGGTTCCTGGAAATGTCCTGCAGAATCCATCTTAGCCTCCAATCCACTTGTCCTTCCTGATTTCATCCTAGGAGTCTGAGGGGCAGGAGGATGTGAGATCTGGAGCAAGGTGGAGACTAGTGACATGGTGTGACCCTTTTAGGCCACACCAATAATGTGCTCATGCCTCTGGTCATGAGCGGAGATGAGCCATTGCTCATGTTGCTCATGGTTGTCAGGATCCTTCTGGCTTTGGTGCGACCATCATGCTCCTTTTCATCCTGATTCTGGTGGTGTAGCATGGGAAGCTGACACCTTTAAAACCTGCCTTCTCACTGCAAGATCTGCCCAGCACATTCCCTAGATACAGCTTCAGAAGAGGACCCCACACCCCTGGGCAGAGGCTGAGACACCTTTTAATGGGGCACGGAGACCACCTTTGCCACTATGAAGACACCCGTGCCTGTGTGCTGCAGGGAGCTGCTCGGTGGACATTGTTTGGGCTGGGGCAGAGCCATGGAGGAGGCCACCGGTGCTCACTTCAGATGGCTGAACAAGTTTCCCTGCTGGGACTTGCTTCTGCTAAGTCGCACTGGCATGCACCCCCTTGGCTGGAATCATTCCCTTACGTCAGACCCATGATCTGCCCGCCTTCAATGACAGTTCTCTCGCTGCAGGCATCAAAACACCTGCCTTGTCCCTCCCCCATGGGGCTCAAAGTTTCCCGTTTGCTAGTCAAAGACCCGACTGGGGATGATGCAGCAGGAGATCTCTAATAGACCCAGACTCTTTGCTCAGGTGATGGTGGTGGGGTGTGCCACACCTGAGCACTCCCTTGCCTCTGCCAGGTATGAAAGCTGGCCTACTGTGTGCACCAGGTGGGGCTCCTCTTAGGTGTTCCTGGATGGGATTATGACTCAGAGTAGGGAAGTGTGCTGCCCACATACCTAAGGATCTGCAGCTATTGTCTGGGACCTGAAGAAGGACGAAGGGAATCTGTTGCTATCTTCACACCTCATTTCTGGCTGTGATACCAGCCTCTAGCCAAGGGTGTTTGCAGTCCTAGAGTGTTCTTTTCAAAAAGGGACCACCAAAGGGTGTTTGCAAACAAACTCTACCCTCTGAACAGTTTCACATACTTCTTGGTGTGTGTGATATTTCATCCTATGACTTCATTCTGTCCCAGTCCTGTTCTGTAAGATCCCTCAGTGTCAGAGGGCTTGCCCCAAAGCAACTGGATCAGCTCAGGTCTGGGATGGGGCTGATGTGTGCCATTTACATGGAAAAGAAGCAGCTGTGTGCATCTAGACCCTAAGTGCTGTTTCCACACATGTACTCTGATGCCGGGGTTCAACAGCCCCCTATAAGATGTGATCCACTTGTACCTCGTTGATGAGGAGAGCCAGGAACTTGAAAAGGAAGTGACTGACTGGCCACGAGGCACAGAGCAGGACAAGAGCCAGGCCTCTCAATCACAGTCTCCCTCCTTCTCAATGTGGATTCTGGGCCAATCTAGGACCAGGAGACCTGTGATTGTCAATCTACAGGTACTGGGACCTCAGGAGGGTTCCGGAGTGGAGGAGGCTGTGGCCATATCTGCTGTCCAGGACTGTAGTGCGGGGCTGTCCAGTGGAGAGGCCAGGTGGAGTAGGGGCTGCACCCAGATTGCTGTTCAGTAGAAAATGGAAATGTGGAGCTGTTCGCAGGTCTTATCACCCCCACACTGAGAAGGGAGCGGGGAGACGCCGCGCCTGAAGACAAGAACACAGTGCTGGGCAACATAACCAGCTGGTACTTACGTAAATATTGACAGAGTTGCTACCCTGGTCCTGGCAGTGGGTGGGAGCCCTTTGATGGTGAGAGAATGCCTCATTGTGGTATATTCTCAGGTGTGAGGTGAGAAGGACACGGGGCTGAGTCTGAGCGAGACAGAACTATGGGCTGTACGGGGTCACCATGTGGACCCCAAACTTGTTGCTTACTACATTCTCACCTTCTTCGGATCTCTCTGGCTTCCCTGGAGCTGGTCTGTCTGCACGGGATCTACCTCAGCAGATAGCAAGCAGCATACCCGGTTCCTGCCCACACGGTGCTCCCGTTCCTATGCTAGGTCTTTCTCCTGACCCTTGCTACAGCTCCTCCTCACTTTCTTGCTGCCCACCGGCCCCTTCCTATCTTCCCGTCCAGCTCATCTTCAGCTGTGTTCACTGCGCTGTTTGTTGATTGCTCCCAACATTTCCAGCCTGCCCAGGATGCTCTCAAGCTCCTGCCAATCCCAGCCTGGGAATGCTCCGAGCTCTCTAGCACCTTTCTCAGCTCCAGGATCAGGGCTCAGTCCCTGGAGAGAGGTCTAGACTCTGGTCAGGCCCTCTCAGTGTCACCAGCAGCAGGTGGACTGACTGTCACATGGGCAAATGGCCTGTCCTCAATCTTCACTTCACAACCCAGGTTTTCTCTGTTAATGGTATCGATTTCCTCCGCTGAACTGCTTGGGATCAAAGGCTGCCTGGGCAACTCGGCAGTTCATTAAGTCTTGACTGCCCCAGGGGACTGGCCAGAGGATAAACATGTGCACTGGAGGCCAGGCCAGGGCCTGGAAGACAGCCCACTACAGGGGGTACTTGGCAGTGTGTTGGATCAGGGCTAGGTGGGTGGGAAGGGCAAAATGCTTGCTGGCTGTGCTGGAGTCACTTTTGCATGGCTGCAACAGCCCAGTCTAGATCAGCTGTTCCATGGCCAACAGGGCATAGCACCTGCTCCTGTCTCTTTCCCTCCCCACCCCCTACCATCCCACCAGCTGACCCATCAGACAGACGCCTGACAGGCCCTGTACTGGGCACACAAGGCCAGACTTCCAAAGAGTATGCCCCACCCAAAGCAGAGAGTCCCGGGAGGGGCAGTGAGGCCTAGACTATGCAAGTGGTCACATTTAAGTCTTCCCCACCCCAAGTCTTTGCTCTTGTTTTTCAAGTGACTCATTGGAGAAATTTTAGATCATTTGGTCTTGGAAGTACAGAGTAGAAAATGAGGTTTGCAGCTGTCGGGCCTGTTGGTTTTTCCATTTCCTTTTGATTTGCCCCATCAGGCGGTTGGCCCAGGGAAGGGAACACCTGGATGGGCTAGTTCTGGCAACCCCAGATGAGGAACATCACTCGTGGTGAGTGATCTGTGGTGCCAAAGAAAGAGAGGAGAGAGAGGAGGGAGAGGAGGGAGAGGAGAAGAAAGAGGAGGAAGAGGAGAAGGAAAAGAAGAGGAGGAGGAGGAGGAAAAGAAGAAGAAGAAGAAGAAGAAGAAGAAGAAGAAGAAGAAGAAGAAGAAGAAGAAGAAGAAGAAAGCAACTATTCCCTTAGTCCTCAGTCCTCCAAGTTCCCACAAGCCTTCCATCCGATTTGCCTTCTCTCATTGTCCCTAGCTCACACGAAACATGAACACTTGCAGAACTAGAAGGACATTCTGGGGAAAGAAAGGGCCTGAAGGCCTATTATGTCTTTCTGAACAACAAGGGAATTTGAATGGTCAACACTCCCAAGGGTCCAGCAGAGACCAGGGGACAATGGTACCTGATAACAAGAAAAGACACGCAGGTGGGAAGAGGGCTCTCCCACTCAGCCTGCACCATGTGCATTTGATGCCCCTGACCATGCATAGCCAGTGGTTTCTTGATGAGAACAGATCTACAGAGAGGAAACAGCCTGAGACAGGCCAGGCTGTCCGGGGCTCTTTTCTGAGAGAAGCCTAAATCAGAGACACAGATAAGTCTGGGGCTGAGGGAGCAGATGGGAACGCTTCTGTTTTTCTCCCAAAGTTCTAGTGATGCAACTGAATAGGCCCCTCCCTTGTTCCAAAGCAATTGTCAACAACAGTAGTCAGAGGTCATGCCACACAGCCCCTCTCCTCTAGTCACAGGGAGGAGTAGATGACATCATTCATTTGGCCCTCCAATCAGCAGCTGATTTTCAAGTACAAGGCATTGTGTCCATCTCTCTAGAGGACCTGTCCTTTGTCAGCTTGAAGCCTCCCATAGTCTAGAGATAGGACAGGAGGGTCTGGATAGATAGGAGATTAACATTTTTGTCAAGACTGTGCAGAGAGAAAGCTAGGGATATAGCTCAGTGGTGGAGTGCTTGCCTGGTATGTGTAAGGCCCTGGCTTTGAAGGTGATGTGAGAACCCAAATTAAATCCCTGTCCTATGCCATGCACTGGTCTCATGTTCTTTATCTCAACCACCAGCAAACTCAGAATGGTATGAGACCCATTTACAGACCCGGAAACTGGAGCTCCCAGAAACCAATGATCTCACCCAGAGTTCTGACAACACAAGGTAGGTCTGCCTACCACTAGCTCCAGCAAGGGTTCTCACTCGGATATACAGCTTCAATGGAAATTTCAATCTCTGCCCCCAGCCCCACTCGCCTGTCCTGCAGAGTTTTTGACACCATGCCTCCCTCTTAGGCTGGTAAGAAGATCACTGTGGAGAGCCAAGAACCAACTTAATTTCTTTTCCTGTTTCCTTCCTCTCTACAGTTTGTATCTGTTCCTGGAAAATCCCTCTTGTGCCCACCCACCCACCTTGCCCCAGAAAAATCCCGAGAAAGCTGCGCAACTCTATTTAAACACCACTCAAGTGTTCAGAACCAGCTCTGGGGCTCCATCTGGCTTGGGGGCTATTTTGATCCACAGGATACAGAGCAGCCAGCGAGATCTAGGACTGGGCGGCCAGAGCGGTGCCTTTATCTACAGAAGGACAATTTAGAAACTAACACCAAGCCCCAGAGAACAAATAAATAAATTCCTCTTTCTGTTCACAGCTCTTGTTTCCACAGGTAATTGTGGCAGGCTTTTTCATGTCAGTCTCTTAGGTTTATCAAGCTTAGGGCGTTGCCAAGGGGACCAAGGATAGGCGACTCTGCCTGTAAGTGCTGGTGAGAGAGGTACCACTCTAGAGGAGACAGGAGACAGGCATCTTCTGGACTCCAGAGCTTATCTAAGGGTGGAATCAAATCTTCATTCACTTACTCTAGCTGGGGGTTTTCTTAGGGTAGGAATAATGGCCCCTCTCTCACAGGTGCTCTAGCATGAGCCTAAAGAAGGTGTCATTGCGGCTGGATGTTTGTGGTACCTGAAAGTATGCGCACACATGTCTCAGGTAGGTGGTGAGGGTGTCCTGACTTCAGAGGCAGAGCAGTGGGCAGAGGTGGCAAGGGGGGAGAGAGGGTTTACAGCTTCTGAGAGGCTGCCGGTCCAAGGAGGAAGAAGGCAGGAAGCACAGAACCCGGGCCTCCACAGGCTCACAACAACCTCCTTCACTGCTGAACAAGTCTGCAGGTCCAAGTTCATGTGGAAATGGAAGAGACAGAATTCAAATGCACAACTTCTAGGAGAAGATCTGCTCTCTGTGTCACACTGCCGGTTGGGGAATGGCTCTCAGCTACCCAAGGTGTGGACCAGCTGGGAGGAACTAGGATAAGAAAGAGAAGAGAGGATGCTTTGTCTTCCCTCTTCCCTCTCTCCCATCCTTCACTAGTTTCCACTCTGCCTTACAGCTGGGGAACCTGCCGATCCTTCTCCAGACTGTGTATGTCTTGTGTCATGGCTGGGGACGGTTGTCCTCAGGGTGTGACCACCGGAGGATGGGTCCTGTTCTTTCAGAGACACCAGACTCAGGATAAGTAAGAGTAACCATCAAAACACATGAGACCCTCACAAGGGCCATCCTGGGATGAGCAGAGTGATGGAAGTGGGGACACTACAGGCCTAGGCCCATGTGTGTTTGGCTGCGTGTGTGTGGTCACAGGCAGTAGAAAACCTTTGGGCGCTTTCTCTTGTATTCTGCTGAGCACTTTGAAGATATAGCCCCACATAATCTTTCTCTGGCTGGAGATAAGAAAACTGATATTGAGATAAGTTCACACTTTGCCATGTGTGACATAAATCTCAAGCCCGGGCCAGTCGCAAATCCTATGCTTTTAACCTGTGAGCCACCTCCAATTCCAAATGGATACCCACATTAATGGGACAGTGGGCTTCAAAATTGCCAAAAGAGCTTTGAAAAACTTTTTGTTTCCATCCCCTGGGATTCTGAGAAGGGTGTTGATTTGGGGATCAGAATTGAGCTAGCTGTTCTTTGTGCGTTTGTGTGGTGCATACCTGTGCACACGCTGACAGAGGTTCAACGTCAGGTGTTGGCCCTAGGAGCCATTTGCCTTAATTTTTTTGAGCTTCTCTCAGGTCTGGAGCTTGCCAACTAAGCTAGGATGACTGTCCAGTAAGCCTCAGGGATCTGCCTGCCTCAGCTCCCCCATCCCTGAGATTACAAGAGCATGCCGGTCGTACCTGCTAGTTAAATGTGCTTTCTGGGGGAATCAAACTTGGGTCCGTGCGGTTGGGCAGCAAGAGTTTTAGCAATTGAGCTACTAACCAGCCCTGCTACTTTAAAACTCTCTCTAGTTGTCCATCAAAGACTGAAGGCCAAGGACTTAACTCGAGATGTCTGGTCTCCCAGATTCCTGTAGCATCTATGAGGTCCTTTCAGTGCTCAATCCAGAGGGAGGGAGTAGCAGGGATAAGGAGAGGGGAAGTGAAAGGGAGAGGGGGAGCGGAAGGAGGGAGGGGAGGGAGGGGAAGGGAACAATGAGAGAATGAAAAATAAATGAGAGAATGAGAATAGAAGAAAAGAAACCAGATGGGAAGGAGGAAGAGTCTGAAGATAAGTTAATAGTCATGGGCTTTGGACTTAGGCAGATCTGGCTTTGTGTTCTGACTACTCAAGTGCTATTAGGTATGTACAACCCAAAGCAGGTTTGTATCTTCTTTGATACTGGATGAATTAGATAAACTGGTGATAGGAATCAGAATCTCAACATGCTGCCGTGAGGTTTAAATGCAACAACCTTCAATTTTGAAGTTAGTATGGTTGGCCAGTGCACTTGAAACTTCTAGAAAGTACAGATTTATGGCATCATTTATGCAGGCAGAAGTCAGGACGATCCGTGGTTAGGAAGCCAGAGACTCGGGTGGCATATTCCTTGGGTAGAGAAAGAGTTCATTAACCAGCCCAGGATTCAGATGGGCAGACTCTAAGGAAGAGCTAGGCTTAATTCTTTTGCAAACCCAGGGGAAGGGGCTCTTTTGGAGAGATTTGCAGTGGCTTTAGCTGATTGCAATTATGTCGTCCTGCACCGTGCCGAAAATGAAATGAAACCCTAACAAAGTTCCAGGTTTAATTGAAATTTCCTGGGATCTGTTATTACATCGCTGTGATTGTTCTGTGCCACTAATGAGCCTGTGCTAGCTGATTAGCCAAGTGTCTCTCCAGTCACTATTCCATTATTGCATTATTAATGATCAGATATGATTGTCACAGCCCAGGGCTTGAACATCCAACAGGCAGGAGACAAGCCAGACAACCAAGCAGATGGACAGATGGCCCAGTGAGTGGGTAGGTTGTGCTAGATGACAACCTGGAACCCAGAGTAGGAGGCTGGGTTGTGGGATGGGTGAGGAGCCAGGTGTGGGGTGGGGCAGTGACAGAGGGGTGTGAGTGGACGGGCCAGCAGTTGAGACTGGATCCTTTGAACCTAAGGAGCTGTGGGTCTCTAGCTCTAAGTCCTCTGATTATATAGAGGAATAGCCAAGGACTCCTTGGTTTTGCTATTCTTTTTCTAGTCAGTGTACAAAATATTGTATTTTGTTATGACACGTTCATGTATATACTTTGTTCACAGTCACCCTTTCCCCCATTACTCTCATCCATCTCTAGTCTCAGCCTCGATGGTTTCTTTCCTCCTCCTAGATAGTCCCTCTTCTGCTTTTACACACATGCCACATATAGAATTAAATCCAGAGGTTACACATGAGAAAAAATAAAACCCACACATACACACACATAGCCTTTGGTCTCTCTTCCCTCTGTTACTCTTTCTCTCTTGTTCTCAACTCTGTTCTCCGCTTTTCATTCATTCATTCATTCATTCATTGACTGTTTTTGTTTTTGTTTTGTTTTGTTTGAGACAAGGTCTCTCTACGTAGCTTGGCTGTCTTGGAACTCACAGAAATCCACCTGCCCCTGCCTCTCAAGTGTTGGCACTGGAGGTGCATGCCACCCAACTTTCATCTCCCTGTAGATTCCTTCCTTCTTACCTCAGCATCCCTCTTTTATTCTCCAGTCAATGAAAAGAGACAGAATTCAACCTGCATGCACCAGCATCAGCATCAGCATCAGCATTGGAGAGCCTGGAAAGTAAGCGTGAGGTCAGGGCCAAAGGCAGGGAGGAGAGGCTGGGAAGGAACCATTCCATATGCTGCAGTCCTGGCAGGCCTTGTGAACAGCTCCCTCCCCCACCCTCCATCTCATGAGCCTGGGTGTCCAGAGCTTGAGTTATGGAGAAGGTTAACCACAGTATTTTGTCCTAGGCACTGTGACACTGTGGGGGACTTACACCTGCAAGTCCATGTTGCTCATTGTTTAACCAGTTCCCTCCCTGTACCAGTGGAATGGCTGGGAAGGAAGGGGTGGGCAGTGGGAAAAGCTTGAAGAGTTTTCAGGAAACTGCTGGTTGGCTCAGGCTGATGGTCAGATTGGCAAGGAGCCAGGGGTCAAACCAGGAGTACCCACACACCACACTGGGCATCATGCCCATGGCACGTTTAGATACCCCTGCTCCTGTCCCTAGCCCTCTCACCCTAAGCCTCCCTCCTTCGATCTACAAGACATCTTTTCCAAAAATGCCAGACACTATGAGATCACACCAGGCCCCCAACTGCTGCCAAATTTCATTCTTCAAAGACTGGTGTTGTGCCGACATGAAATGTAAACCTGGAACAAGGGAGGAGGGGGATGGATTGATGAAAAAGAGGGAAAAGCTCACAAGCAGGAGGGAAGGAATTGACATTTGAACATGAGTTTGTAATCGGAAAATTGATCCCAAGACTTCTCCCTCCCCTAGGAAAAGGCCAAGGCTGCATTGTGGTCTCCCGGAGCCTGTGGTGGGGGCCACCTGTTCTGTTACCCCTGCTGCTTACATCTTATTGTCGCCATGGCAAAGAGGCGAATGGCTGGGGGCTCCCGCAGCCATGGTTTCCCTGGCAACCCTCAGGCACTCCCACCTCCAGCCACGTGACCGGCCTGTCCCCACTGCCCCCCACTGCTGCACAGCTCTTTGGGAGGAGAGAAGGGAGGTGGCCCTGGTCATCCACCCACAGTCCTGTGAACATGTACACAGATGTTGCCTTTCTGGGCTCCTGGTATCCACCCACCCATAGCACCCACCCTGAACCAGCCTAACCTGCAGGGGGCTGAGCTGGCTAGCCAATCACAGCAAGATGCTTCGAGTGTGGGACGAAAGCAGGCTCTGAGTACTTCCCCCTGTCTGTAAGAAGAGACTGAAGAAGTCAGAGGCAAGCACACTAACAAGGAAGATGTCGTCTCCCCTGGCCCCAGGCAAGACTCAGAGCCATCACGACTCAGGGTCAAGGTGATGTAATCCTGAGGATCCCGTCATGCCATGCCAATGTGTCTTCTAGAAATAGAACAGCTCTTGTTAGTATATCCAAGTTATGGAAGAGGAAGCTGAGCTCCAGAGAGAGACTGTGACCTACATTCCCACAGTTAGATATGATGGGTGCCTTGCCAGTGTGTGGTACAATGGCTGGTGGGGGAGTGTGTGGGGTGGGGGAGATCTTTGCCCCCCTGACTGTTGTTTTTGCTATGTGTAGGACAGAGACAGGGAAAGATTGGGGAAACAGTGTCTTTGCTGTCAGGAAACTTTTGGAGGACAGGTGTGTGTACACATGGGACCCACGTGGGTTGACTGGTAGTCTGTAGCTAAGACCTGAAGCTACAGAGGATGCCCTTAGGATGGCTTTTCTTAGTTCCCAAGAATTCTTCAAGGAAGACCAAGGTCATCTGTATTAACCAGCATCGCACTGAGAGCTAGGAGTTGTTCCCAGTAGGTATTCCTTAGGGCCAGCAGGGACCAGGACCTCCGAGGACTGCCCTGAGCCGAGCAAGAAGAGAAAGAGAGGAGACAGGAACTGTTGGGTGTGCTGTGTGCAGAGACAATAAACTGGAGGGCATAACCTGGGAGGAAGTATGTCTGTGGAGTTCTAGGTTCTCGGAGATTTGTTTCATTTGCAGCAGGGTCTCATGTGTTGCCCTGGTTGCCCTGGAACTCATCACATAAACCAGTCTGTCCTTGAACTCAGAGATGCGCCTGCATCGTTCTCCTGAATGTGGGGATTAGAGGCACGTGCCACCATGCCCAGCCAAGCTTGGGTAAATTTCCACCATCGCCTTTCATACACACGAGAAATGGTCCTGGATGACATTCCTGGCACTTGCTGGGAAGTTCTGGAATGGGCTAGAGAGTGAAAACTCAAATATAGGATTTGAGGATTGCTCAGTAGTGCGACATTTGTCTAGCACGTGTGATATCCTGGGCTCCATCTCCAGTGCTGAAAAATGACAAACCAACAAACCCAAGATGTTGCTTACTTCATGTGCACACCCAGAGCCCCGTGCTCTGCAGCTTCGACCAGTCACCCAGTACAGCCTCCCTTTCTCACCTGGAGGAAAGGCTCCGCCCCTACCCCAGGACCTGACACTCTCCTAGGAGAGAATGAACCTTATCTTAAACATCCTCTCTGGAAGAAGATTCACCACGTGTTTCTACAGCTGCTTTCTGCACCTTTCGCTCTGCCAGAGAATTTTAATCCTGCAGTTTCCCCAGAATGAGCTCTGTACAAGGGGGCATGATATGTGTACAGCTTATATTCAGCTTATATTCAGTGAGGATCCCATAGTCTAACAAACTCTGTGTGTGTGTGTGTGTAAAACTCATCACATTTCAGTCATCAGGAAACCCAGGCTTGTGTGTTTTGGGCAAACAATCCCACTTAGGTACCAGCTGAAGAGGCTTAGAGGTAGGATTTGAACCCCACCTTCTACCTCCTCATGAAGAAGCTCAACACTTCTAATAGTGCAATGTCTTTAGTGTCTCCCCTCTGTTGGGGAACTAAGCAGGACTAGGCAGTTCTACACCCCTGATCAATAGCAGCCACCTCCCTAGGCCAGGGACCTGTCAGACATCTGAGCCGGGCAGTAGGGAGACCGACTTGCACTTCATCCAAACTACTTCCTCATCAGTCTCTGGACTGAGAATAGAAAAGAATCCAGATCTGTCAGTCATCACCCCTCTGCCTGTCCCCACTTCTTACTGCTCTAGCCTGGAGATGTTGAGTTGATTATATTCTACACTCAATCACCAGAAATAATCAATCTGTAATTAAAAGCACCCCTAGCCCTCTCCCACCCTTCCCCAGCCTCCCACTCTTCCAGTCTCACAGCTCCACCTCCTCCTCACTTCCCCCTCCCACTTGCCTTTCCAGCATGGAATCGTTTTTAATGAGATTTCTCTGTTACAAATGGCCAGTTTGTAATAATTATATTTTGTGCAGCAATCGTGGTTTAAAAATGATTTAAAACAGGGAAGGCTCCAATTTATTAAGCATCAAATTTTCTGTGGTGAACTTTTAACTAGAAGCTGCTGCTCAGGCAAGAAGGGGGCTATCTCTGCCACCCTGGGCTGAGCAATAGTCCTGAAATATTGATGGTTTGTGGATGGAAATGGTGCTGAAGAGATTTAACTTTTATTAAAATAAAGGAATCTTGCAACAGCAGTGCGACTTTCCTGTGCACCCTACTTGAAGAATGAGGAGAGGAAGGAATCTTCATCAGAAGGAAGTAAGGCAAGAAGGGCTTTAGGGCTCATGGCTTGAAGTGTTTTCTACACAGGATTGTGTGTGGAGAAGGGCCTTTGTCATGTGTGACTGTGAGCACTTCCCTCATAAATCTGTGAGATGCTTTGGGGTCAGTCAGTGCTGGGCAGTCCTTGGACTTAGCTTGGGTTCAAATCTGAACCTTACTATTTTCTGCTCACATAGCCTTAGGTAAGCTGTCAAGTCTTTCCAAGCTTTTAAAAGCCTTTGCCCAGAGCATGGTATACACCAAGCACAAAATAAAAGAGATTTTCACAATACCATGTTGCATATAGTAGATGTCATCATCTCCCATGGAGAAATGGAGACTGGGTGTGTAAATGCTGGTTAATTCCATGGTCCAATGGGGTCACAGCCACAGGACCCCAACCAGCCTTCAGCCATCTTTCTTCATAGTATATACATAAATGGAAGTTTCTAGAAAAAATGACCGTTGCAACTAAAATGAGTATGGTGTTGTTTAAGACTTACAGCTATGGGGACTGGAGAATGGCTCAGAGGTTGAGAGCATTTGCTACTCAAAAGAGGACCAGGGTGTGTTTCCTAGAACCCATGTGTTGACCACAACCATTTGTATGTTCAGTTCCTGAGGATCCAGTGCCATTTTCTCCATGGGTACCAGGCACACACATGGTGCACATACATACACACAGACAAGACACTCAAACATATATTTAAAAAAGTAAGAATAAACTTCAGCTGGTAGGGCAGGCTGGGTGGGTAAAAGTTCTGACTGCCAAGTCTGGCGACCTTCGTTCAGTCACTAAGACCTACACAGTAGAAGGACAGAACAAACTTCTGCAAGGGGTTCTCTGACTGTCAGTCATGCACTGGGGCATGCACACACCCACACTAAATAAATACGCTCATAAAATTTTAAATTCTTGCTGCTAAAGAGGCTCAGGACTAGACATTAGGACAAACAGCTTGATACAAAGAGTTAATAGAAAAAGAGAGGGTATTCGGGGGGAATGAGGGGAACCACCCCCTTTCAGGATGTAGAGGCTTCCATAGGTGTCTCTGGCACTGTCTTTAAGACCTATGCCAGCAGCAGATCACATCTTACCAGGGCCTGCACTGTCTAACCTGGCATTGGAGCTCCTGAAAGTGAAAGTATACAACAGGCTGGGACTCCCTGCTGCCCAGCTCCAAGACAGATGCAGTGACATGCTTTTGTACATAAAAGTTTTCTGAGAGTACTGAGGCACCTATGTACTATATCCAGAGACTAACCCAAGGCCAGGCACACGTGGGTACTGACTAAGAATACATTGATTGATTGATTGATTGATTGAACAAGGGTTTGTGGTATCAAATAGGGTCTTTGCCTTTCAACTTCACTCTCAAAGGAAGCCATTGTTTCTGATAGAATATCAGGATCATAGATGTTTACAGGGAAGAGCTGGTCCACCTGGGATTGCTGGGACTCCATCTTGGGACTCTATGGCTGGGCTGCTCTATGAAACCAAAATAGGTCAGTGGCTTGGAGGGTAGGAGAGGAAAAAGCCAAGCAAACTGGTTCCTTTCTGCCTGGCAATCCACTCCTCCCAGTTCTGGCTTGTTGGGGGCTCATCTTCCTGTTTGTTACCAGCCTTCTGGCCCACTGCTGGGACCCGGGCCTCCTGTCTGTTCGCAGCCACATGCTTGCTCCCTGGAAAGGTGGAGGTCATATGCCGACTCCTGGTCCTGAGACCAAGGCTTGGGTTCACAGTGTACCTTGAAGGATGTTTTTGCAGTTGCCAATCTGGAGGGAGGGTTGGTGCAGCCAGTTCCTTTCGCCCCTGCTGTCTCCTGGGAATCGGAGACCTCGGAACCCCGGGAACTGTTAAGCAGAAGTCCTCTGTTTGAAGGCTGGGGCTCAAGTGTAGCGCTGCACTGTCTGAGTTCCTGTTTTGAATTTACACAAGCTGCTCATCCTCACAGAGGAGCCGCTAGAGGACAAGAGTTCCACCGGCCTCTCCACCTCCTTCCTCACCTTGGGCCTCTTTACGGAACGTGTAACTAACTCTTGACCTCAGAGAGGGTTTTGCTAGCGTGGGTTTGCCTGTCAGAGCTCTCCTTTAAGGATCTGGGAGTGACAGAGTCAATGTAGCACACAGATTTAGTGGTGGCTTTGGCTCCAGAGGGTCGCGTAGTTCTGCGCCTTCATTTCGACCCTCGTCTAGGCCTGTGAGTGTCTTGTGTGGAGAGGTAGGGCCTGTTGCCCCACCTTACTCCCCACTCAGAGCCTGGTCCAGGATGAGTCTGAGGGTGAAGGATCCCTGGGAAAGGAAACAAAGTTGACCTTTGACTCTCAGGAGCTCCACATCAGAGAGAATTCCTCTCTTCTAGTTTGTGTCTTTTCTGGATGTTCCTGACCTGGTCATCTCTGCTTGTTGGGTCCCTACTACACAGACTTACCTCTTTTCCCTTCTTTCCGAATCTGGTAGACCAGCCACACCCTCACTGTGTTGTTCTTCTGCCTCTCCACAGAACTGAAGGTCTTGTCCCCCCGACCCTGGATCAAGCCTCTGGAGTAAATTCTCACGCGGATTCCCCTCTCCATGTTATCCAGAGGGACCTCCTGTCTTAAAATCCTCCAGAACTGGTGCTATCTTTTAGTTCAGTTACAGTATTGACCAAGTATCTACTGTGGGACCTAACTTCTGGGTACACACACAATGTCTTATATGAGTGGGTTCTGACCCCACCCACCTAGCCCTCTCTAGGCACAAGGGTGACTTTCAGGTCCCTGAGAGAACAAAATATGTACTCTCCTATGATATCAGGCCTCTCTGTGCTCCATAGACCCTCAGACTCGTCTGCTTATCCAGCCTCAGCCCTGGGGTTCCTTTCCCCTACTTGCCTCCACATTGACCATGGGTTTCAGTAGCATCCCCCCCCTCAGCCCACATGACACATGTCCTTTGTATTCTGGGCTTGTGACACAGAGGCCTTGTCTCCCTCAGGGCTCCCTTCAGTACAGGACCATATCACCTTCCTTACATCTCCAAGGTCACCATGTGCCATGGACTGAATGCTTGGGTCTTCCCAGATGGAAGCAATTAAATCCTACCTTCAAGGTAAGTGCATGAAGAGGTATCCTTGAAGGGATTGTTGAGACCCTGCTTCCCTCTAGCCCCTCTCTACCGCCCTGCTGCCCTGAGGTGAGCAGTTCCTTCACCATGTGCTCCCACATGGCATTCAGCTCAGGCCCTGACAGCATGAGTCAAAATGAACTTCTCCCCTCTAGAAGTTGTTTATCTCAGCACTTTGTCACAATGAAGTATTTGGCCCTCCTTTTCAAGAGGATGTGGGCTCCCTGCTCCCTTATCCTTTTCTTCACTTTTGATCATGAGGTGAGGAGCTTCGCTTCCATCCGTGCCTTCCCGAACAGTCTACCTTGAGCCATGAGAAACGTCTAATAATTATTCCCAGGGCACTTTTCCTCCTGGGGAACCTGCTCTATGTTAAAAGGTCTACCTGAGCTCTTAAGCCAGAGATCACAAGGCCAACTGACCTGGACTGAAACCTCCCAAAGTGGGAGTCAAGTTAAACAGATTTTAATGTCATGATTGTTACCTCGGGTGTTTGCTACAATGACAGGAAGCCGCTAAAAGCAGACTGGTTGAATAACGATGGTAGCTTCACTTAGTAAGTACCTACTGTTTACCAAGCACTTGGTAAACTTTTAACTTTTATCACCATGCTCATTAAGTCCCCATCCAACAACATGGTGAGTACAGTGCATTATTTTATTCATTTTTCAGACAGTAACACCAAGGCGCAGAGAGGGTAGTTAACTACCTTGCCTAGAGTCAGACAGTAACTACTAAAACCTGTATTTAAGACCAATCGTGTTCTACTCCTAGGCCTGGGCATATAGCCACTGGCCCCTGGATGGGGCTGGGTTGGGAAGTAGCCTTGGGTATTTTGATTCTTAGCTGAGTCTTACTGTCTGCAGCACCCTGTGGCTGTTGTTCCTCTGTGCTGGGTAACCCTGCACAAATGCCAACTAGAAACCCTGTCATCTAGAGTCCCAGAGGCTTCTTTCTGGAGGGACATGCTGCTCTTGTGATGAGGGAGGTAGAGTTAGGGGAAGAAGTGCCTGGCGCTTTTCATCTCTTCCCCCACTCCCAGTCCCCCATTCCCACTTTTACCACTGAGTGGCAGTCAGCTAGAGTGGTGGGGTAGGAGGAGAGCTCTAAGGGCCCACAAGAGACTGTTAATTTTGGCTCCTAGCCCATGGTGGAGTTAAGTGACTGGAAAACTCCTAATTGGGGTATGGAGGTGCATGGCCAAGGCAGCTGCAGCTGTGACAGCTCGACCATGTGCCAGCCCTGAGATCAAACCACTTATGGGATTTGTCCCACAGGAGAGGTGTCTATGCCCAAACAAAGAGATGCTGCAGCCAATCTTACCCTGTGTGTGGACAGAACCAGAGACTTCAAAGCTGTCTCTGGCCCCAGGAGCTCACACAGTCTTCCCAGCTGGAAGAACTCATCAGGGAGTAAGCTCAGAATTGACTACCCAACAAACAAGACAGGATAGCTTCAGCCTCCTCTCTGGGAAAAGAGGCTGGAAGTCTAGGCTGTCCTTGCTGCAAAACCTGGAACCCAAGGCTTCAGAAATTGAGGGTAAGTTCATCAGGAGGGATAGCCCCTGAGAATAATTATTAGATTGTTCTCAGCACCGTATATTAGGATTTGTATTTAAACATTTTTATGTTCAAAACCCCAACCATACAAAGCTAAGTCATCCTAAGACATTGAGCTCCTAAGTGACACAGATGTCACAGGCCCTGGATGGTGGCCCACTGCTTAATGGCCCCACAAAGGTGACCATAGCAGCTGCCTGTAGGCTTCAGAGAACACCCAATGCTAACTATTCCATAACTACACCATTTTGTTCCTGTTCAAACCAATTTGGTAATTTCCGTCTCATTTGTGCCCACAGCAAGCAGAGTCGACATTACTCATCTCTTTGCGGATAGGAAATCGCTGAGACACTGTGCTAGGGAGACTAGAACCTGGAATCTTTAATCCAGGCTCAGTACCCTCTCACAACAAAGCATTTCTGTCAGAGCTGTTTGTCCACTGGCTGGAAAGCAAGCGGATCCTAAACAGTGAGGATATAACTGTACTGCAGAAATCTGTGCAGGGCTCTTGCTGGGCAGGCAGCCACGCTGGCCTTCTGGAGTCCTGGGAGACAGCTCAGAACTTGGAAGACAATGTTCTATTACATGGTTTCCCACTGGGCCCGCATGTTGAGCTCAACAAACATTCAGAGAAGAGTAAATGCTTGGGCCATTTCCCCCCACGGAAAGATGAGACTGTCTCAGAGATGAAACGTACTGCTGCTGCTGCTGTCTTCTCTATGGCTCGGCCATCTCTTCCCTCTCCCCAGCCCTGGCCATCAGGGGCATCTGACTAGGCACGTCTTGGAGAACAGGAGTGAGACCTAGCAAGGCTTCACATCTCTGAAGAATGTCACAGCTCTGAAGGGGCCGAAACAATTCATCCCTGCTTCTAGTACACCTTGCTATACATTGGTTCAGCTTCTCTAGTGGCCCAGCTCCTCAGTACTGGACAAGGCCTGGGAGGGGCTTGCCAAGGCCCTCGGATCCTCACACGTGGTGGATTCCACCTTCCCAGGGCATCCCTGTAGTACAGATGTCAGTCCTGCAGTCAGAAAACACAGAGAGGGATCCAGAAGACAGCTGAAGGCAAAGAGGAGATCTGGGCTGGGCTGCAGACCCAGTGACGCATTTGGAGTTGAGCCCTGTGTGAGCCATGGTCTCCAGTTCCCATGCAGACTTCAGGGCATTATGTCATAAGGGAATCCCAAAGGGCAGTCCTGGATCACACATTTCTGCGTCAGCTATTTATTTGTGTTTCTGAAGGTCTTCCACATGTGGCCTGTGTCATTTTGCTGAGGCAGAAAGGCAAGGTGCAGGTGTTCTGAGTCTGGTCAGCAGCAGTGGATTTAATGAGATGCCAAGCTTTAGCCTTGCTCTCCTGTCAGGCAGCCTGGGCCCTTCTTGAGGAGGTGTTCCCTTCTTTCCAGGGAGACTAGCACAGCCCTGCTGTACAGAGGACTCGAGAGTATAGCATAGCCTTGAGTTTCAACAAGAGAGATTTGAGAAAACTTTGAGGCCATCACTTCTCACAATGCCCAGGATTTCCTATTCCCCATGAGCAGGGTGAAGGAAGGGGACACTGTAGAGTCTCTAACAATGGTCTGGTTTCCAGAAAAGACATCAGACTGCCCCTTCCTGCCCATAAACTCTCAAACTGCCAGTACTGATTCTAGTTAGCTCAGGACTGCCCTGGGAAGGCAAGCTCCCCAGACACTATTATCAGTGCAACAACCCAGTGTGACAGTCTGGCTCCCAAACACCCTGACATGTGTGGTTTCACTGGCTCTATATGTCAGGGTTAGTGTTTGTCTTTGTCTACTGGGGCTGTGGTGATAAAATACCACAAACTGGGTTACTCAGGAATCAAAACATCATTCTCATAGTTTTGAAGGTTGGGAAGTCCAGGGTCAGAAAAGGGCAGATTCAATGTCCCATGGGTGGGGGCCTCATTCCTGACTCATAGATGACAATGACACCTTCTTGTTGTATCCTCATATAATGGGAGGGTAAAGGGTTTCTCTTGGGTCTCTTTCCTTATTTCACTAATGTCTCTTAATATTATCATCTTGTGGAGCAAGATTTCAGTACCTGAATTTTTTTAAGATTTTTTTTTATGTGTATGAGTGTTCTGCCTGCACATGCAGTGTCCACAGAGACCAGAAGAGGGCACTGGATCCACTGCAGCTGGAAGTTACAGACAGTCATTGGCTGGGCAAACATGCTGGGAATACAACTCGGCTTCTCTATGTGCTGGTTTATTGAGCCATTTCTTCAGTTCCATTTGTACTTGAATGTTTGAGGCACATAAACAATAGGTGTAGTGAGAATTTGGGTTTCTTTAAAAACATAGAAATGTTATGGGAATATGTTTTAATTCCAAGGTGTGGGATACGGGGCTGCTTCAGATTGTCCACAGCAGCTGACTGTGATTTGCCTCATGCTCTGGGAGGGGCATGATTTTGCCAGCTGCAGATAGTTTTTGCAAGTGTATGACATTTGGAATTCTGGAGACTCTTGAGAGGGAGGGTATATAAATGCAAGAGCCCTGAGAGCGGTACAGTGGCTTGTTGCTCCTCCTGCTGTAGGTGACTGCTGCTGTTGCTGGTTGCTGGTTGTTGGTTGCTGGTTGCTGGTTGCTGGCTGGAGATATCTTGAAAATGAAGCTCAAAATTGCCCCCAAGGAACTCGATGTCCCTAATCATCAGGAAATAGTCTAATGGTATCTATGGATGCTCCCTCTCAGCTCTAGTCTTCTTTCTCTCCTCACTAGAATTGCGGGCTTGGAAGGGATAAGGGTGGAGAAGGTGGTAGAAATAGGAACTCATGAAGTAGTCAAAAGTCTGGCTACAACAGAATTCTCACAGTATAAGAATACCAAGGAGCAATGGTAGGCATTCTGCTCAGTCATAGGAGGGACTCTAGCTGTTCTACTTTCATTTCTGTTGCTGTGATAAATACTCTGAGAGAGATCGCTTTAACTTCTAGGTTCCTGTCCATCATTAAGGAACAGTCAAGGAAGGAATTTCAAACAGCCAGTCACATCATATCCACAGTCAAGCACAGAGAGAAATGAATGCACAGACATGATAGCTTGGCTGTACAAAGCCTGAATTTTCTACTCCTATACAGTTCAGAACCTCCTACCTAGGGAATGGATCCACCTACAGTGGGCTTGGTCTTGCCACATCAATTAATGTAATTAAAACAATCTCCACAAACAAGCTAACTCAATGCAGACAATCCCTCATTGTGACTCTTTATCCAGGTTGATTATAGGGTATGCCAAGATGACAAAGCTGTCATTTCAACTGCAGTTTTCACATTTTCATGGCAACCAAAGCTGCTTTTAATTCCATCCTGTAGCTTGAATAGCTTGAAAGTAGATAAGAGAGTCCTCCCTCAGTATGTTCAGGGCAATGATTCCAGGGCTCCCTCTCCCCATCAGACACCAAAATCCATGAGTACTCAAGTTCCTTATAGAAATCTTACACATGGTTTCATATACTTGGATTGTCTTTAGATTATTTCTCATACTCAAATCAGTGTGATACTATATAACCCCAAGAATAATGACAAGAAAAATCTGTACATGTTAGTATAGGAGTACATTTATTTCCATGTATAATACATATAATATACAAGATATAATTAATATATAATGTAATTAATATAATGTATGATATATGTATATATAATATATAATGTATGCATATATACATATATGTGTATAATAATATAATATATAATAATATAACATATACATAGTGTGTATATGTGTATGTATATAATTGTTTGTTTTGAGACATGATCTCTCTATATACTCTAAGCTAGCCTCAAACTTACAAGTTCTCCTGCCTTATCCTTGGAAGTGCTATTCTAGGCACCCGTTACCATCCCCACTTCTTCACAGGGATTTTTGACTTGCAGCTGGTTGAACTCTTGCATATGGGACCTGAAGATACAGAGGGTGACATAGATGTCATTCATATTTTGCAGGGAGAAAGCAGTCTGATGTGATCCACCTGAGTCCAGACGCTTCTATTCTGGAAAGCAGGACATGGGTTCAATGCCAGGAAATGGAGAAAAGAGCAGGAGCTGTAGTCCATCAGACCTTGATACCTCTTTAGAAACATCTTTGCTACCATAATCTTACTACTTGCACAGAAGGCTGTTAGTTAAATTAATTATACTTGTTAAATGCCTTGGTGTGGTAGCTCCCAGGGCAGCCCAAAGATCTAGCCAATGATGTTAACTTCTGGAAGATTGTAATACCCCATCTCCCCAACTGTTAAGGTACCTATTCTTAGTTTGGGGGTTCTCTTGCACCCACTGAAGTTTAGTCACCACATGGGTCCTGGCATTTCCCTGACTTAGAAGGCGGAGCGGGGAAGGACTCACATGCAATGTGTAGGAACGTAGCTTGGTCAGGACTTTGCGCTGTGCGTCTGTACATAAGAATGAATCCAACCATCTCACTCCTCATGTGTATGAACATTTCCATGTATGTGCACAGCACTACAAATGTGGTCACTTGTGAGCCTGTGATTAGTAGACGTGGACAGCTCCCCTCCTCTCCAGATCCATACCCGGGAAGCACATAGCTGTCTGCTTCGGCCTTGGTCTGTCTTGTACCTGCAGCGGGGTGTTTTGGTGAGCTGTCAGATGTAAGCATCAGTCCCCTAGTATCTCCTTTATGAGGAGGCCAGGACAGGCAGGTAATTTATCAAGCATTACTTAAAATAGTCCCCCAGCCTCTCGCTTCCTCTCCCTTGTTACTGCCTCATTCTTGATTGTTTCTTCTCCTCTCTGTCTCTGGTTTTCCTGTCTGGAGATTGACAGCCCCCTGCTAACTCAGCCTTGGAGATGCCAGGTGTTGGTGAAACTGACACCTCACTGCTTGGCCTCCCTCCCTGAGCTGACTGCTCCTTGGATAACTCAGGCACACACCGTGACTCCTGTCTGCAGGCCCGAACTCGGGCTGGTGAGTGATTGGTACCTTGCACTGCAGAAGCTTGGGAATCGGGCACTGATGCTGCTATCTGCTGAGTGATGGACCAGCTAATGAGACTCTGACACCAGCTGGCCCACCCTCTTCTTGCCCTCCAGCCTTTTACGCAGGCCCAGGTGTTATGATGCTGTGTACCAACCAGTGCACAGACCTCTAACTAGATTTAGAGGGGGGGTGGTGCATTAGGATTCCCTGTCATCTCTACTTCCAAGACAACGTGACAAAGGCCAGTAGAGGAATAATAGCACTGCTTAAATTTCATACTGCTGATTGTCAAGCACAGAGTCAGGCACTAGAAGCTTCTGCATGCTCTCATTCTGCTTTGTGTGATGGTTACTACCTCCATATATAGCCGAGGAAACTGGGCTGCAGAGGAAGGTACCAATCATCCATTCAGGTATCACTCTTACTCCAAGTATCAGTTGTCACTGACGACCACAAACAGCAAGATCTCGTCTGGCTAGTATAACCAGAAAAGACATTTGGGAGGAAGATACAGAAAGCTACAGACCATGTGAGAACTTAACAAAAATGTTTGAGCCAAAAAGATTAGAGTCAGAAGCAAGGTCACTTTAGGAGGAATCTGTTAGGTGGACACAGCCCTGGATGCTGGGTGCCACTAGGGCCACTGTCAAATGCATTTCACACTCTTCTTCTGTGTGTTCCCTGGTATCTGAGGGTCAGCAGACATCACATCACCCCTCCGTGTCTGAAGACAGGGCCCCTTGACTCTACCCTGCCTTGGATGACTCACAAATGCAGATTAGGGATCCCAAGTTGAGAGGCCAACATCTATGGACCTGCAAACCAGGTGAATGGTCCAAAGAGGTTAAATTACCTGGCTGCCGGGCAGGCACTCTCTATTGCAAAGTCTCAAACAATGAGGCTTCAGCCAATCAGAATCGAGGCCAACAAAAACTGAGTTTGGCCATGATTGTATTGTGCCACCAGCCACCTGTCATTTCTGTATCAATAAAGCAAAATTCAGACTCAGGATTCCTGAGTACCTGGGCCAGAGTCCTTGGAATTGAGACTATGTTTCTCCAACTTTTTCATAAAAAGTGACCGTCTTTGATGACACACTGGAGTGAACTTGAGAGAAGTAAGATAGATAGATAGATAGATAGATAGATAGATAGATAGATAGATAGATAGATAGATAGATGATAGGTAGATGTGATATATATATATATATATATGATAGATACATATGATAGATGATGGATAGATAAATAGATGATAGATAGATGGATAGATAGAAAGACAGACAAATAGAGGATAGATAGATGGTAGATAGATTAGGTAGAGGGTTGATCAATAGTAGATATACATATCAGACAGCTAGCATGATAAATAGTAAACAACTATATTAAATAGATTAAATCAGATTAGATCAACATAAAAAGGCATGTGGTGGGGGAGAAGCCCATTACATATTTTATATTTTGTTATTATGATAAAAATGAAACATAACCCTTTTGAACTTCAAGCTCTTCTTCTCAATGGCCTGGCTGCCATCTCTGCTTACTTGCACACTAGCTGTCTCAGAAACGGCACACCAGAGCTCCACACCTTTTCCCCGACCATCACCACCAACCTCTGCTACCTGTATCTTGCCAGCTCAGCTGAGGCCTTGCTTAACCTGCTGTCTGTTCAGGCTCAAGAGTCATCTTTGACTCTTTCATTTGTCCAGCCATTGTTTACATCTCTGTTATGGAATTCCCAAACACGTCCTACATACAGTATGTCACAAAATCTTTGCATGAGCACCTGTAGCCTATAGCTGTCCAAACTTGCTACCATTTGGTTCCAACTACCTTCAATTCCTCTATGGACTCTTACATCACCTTTCTAAATTATTTCTTCTGTTCTTTGAGGCTTTTCTTATTACAGTGGCCAGAGTTTTCCTTAAGTAGCCTACATCATGAACTAGAAGGTGGCTCCGTTGGGACAGTACTTGCCTAGCCTGCCTGAAGCCCTGGGTTCAATCGCCAGCATGAATGGAACATGGCAGCACACACCCACAAACCCTGCATTCAGGAAGCAGAGGGCCGTGTGGTTAGATGCTCTCGGAGTCAGTCACAGCTACGTATCGACTTGGAAGCCAGCTTGGAAATGCATGCAGCTGTGTCTCATGTGAACTAAGACACATACCACATGATGTCACTTCAAATTCACTCAAAAGGCGGGAGCAGTGTTCTCCAGGTGTCTCTGATGCCTCCTCCCAGTCTAGACCCCACCATCTCTGACATCATCTGGTCCTCCCTGCCGTGCTCACTCGGTAATCTCTGTAGCCACAGAGCCTGCTTCCTGCTCTGAAGCATGGTGCTCTTGCTGTCCCTGGGCCTTTGCGGGTGCTCATTTCTCATCCAGAACACTCTTCCCTGCATCCCTTCCTTCGATTCTTCTCCCATCTGTTTGCTCGGTGCTGGCTTCTGATGAGACCTGCCCTGACCCGTTTTCCCGTAGTCCTAATTATCCCACCGTACTCATCACCCGACACATGGCATTCATTTCTTTTTTCTCTTGCTCTCTGTCTCATTGTGCTTGAACGTCAACTCTTAAGAAGACAGAGGCTTTGCCTGTCCGGCAGTATGTTCTCTGGAGCTAGAGCATTGCCTGGCTCTCAGTTCATAGTGTTTTTTGAGAGAATGAAGAAAGATACAAAGCATTAGGGAGGATATGATTTACATTTGCCTGAAATGTAGATATTAGTCAGTACGACATAGTTTCCAAGTCTTAAACAATAAACACCGCACCCATACGCACACACAGCATTTTCAACCCAGCTTTTGTGCCTGCGACGGCTTCGTGTGATTCTGACTCCAGGTTTTCAATACATTCTCTTCAAACTGTTGATAATCTCCATTGACAAGAAGCTTTGCATGCAAAAACCAGCAGCACATTCAAAAATTTGCTGCAGTTGAAATTATGTTTAAAGACTCTCGGAGCTCTTCCTTTTCTTTCATTGGCAGACGTAACGGTGAAATACCCAGGGATAATGCTAATGGATTTGAACGGTGTTGAACGTTTTCATACCAAGCGTTTCACAATAGCGCTGACACTCCAACCTGGAGCAGGTGGGTGCATTGTCATAGCCTGCAGGTGGCTTAGATGTCATGAATGGCAAAGGAGCCTGCAATGTTTATAGTCACCTCAGCCTCCCTCCCTTCTTCCTGCTCGCTAGCAGCTCCTTGAAGTCTACACGACGCCTCTGCTCAAAAATAAAACACACATCACATGATGTCACTCCAGAAGTCCTTTGACATCTCTGCAGGGCCTCTTGCCTTAAAGGACAGGAACCTATTGTCAAATCACGGAATCATCCATGTGGCGGAGGCTCTCCCAAGCTGTGACATCAGGATGGAGTTGTTCAGGTCTTTTGATGGGGACTATGAGAGACACTGTTGCCTCCTGTTCTTCTCCTCCTGTCCATATGAGAAGCTTTGAAACCCAGTGGCCACAGCCCAGTATTCCAGGGCACATCACTCAGGGGACTGACCTGTGACTCATTGAGTCTAACACTGACCAGTTATGTGTCCTTGGGTAGGTTAACTTCCTATTCCAAATTCAGGCAACAAGAGAGAGATGATTAAAAAGGTGTCTGTCAAGGAATGGGCATGTCCTCCTGGGATTGTGGGATGGTACTGCAGAGACTGAGTTGGGATGGAATAGGAGGATCCATCTGAGAAAGACATTCCTCATCCCCCTCCTAACCCACAGTGCCTCCCAAATGATCAGATTTATATCTTGGAATCCCATAGAAACTCCTGGTAAAAAAAGACTCCTGCAGCTAACAGAAAATTTGAAATCAATGCATTCTGATGGTCTCTTGCCCCTTGGGCCTCTGCTTCCCACCGTCCCTTTGTTCAAGGAGAAGAAAATAATTTGGAATGAGCTTTTTAATATATTTTACCATAAAAATGCCATCTTTCCTTAATAAAAGTAAGACAAGAACCCCCAAAGTGACCATTGGGAAGTATTTTCTCTGTGTGATGGGCTGGATGGCCCACACATTTTGTCACTGTATTTGAGTCAGCTTCCCTTTGGGAGCTTCCATGCGACTCCTTAGAACATAAGCCTACTGTCTCCTGCATACTGCCTCTAGGGAGTGACAGAAAAACCTTCTCCTCCCCACCCCCCATGGCACAGGGAAGATAAAGTTCAGGGTTGCTTTCAGTGATATGTTATGAGGAACACTGGGGTAGCACAGGAACAGAGATAGTGACATCGCTTGGCCATCTGGTTTGCCAGCTGTGACCAGCCTGCCAGCGCTGAAAAGCCCTATTTTATCCCGTTGGTCCTGAGAGTTTCAGCTCTCGACATTTCCCTCCACGGGATAGCCATCATCTGACAGAATCCAGGAAAGTCGAGTATAGTCCTTGATATCCATGCCATTTCATAAGCCAAAGCCAGCCTGTAGGCAAAGACCCTCCTTTTTAACGATTACTCTCCGCCTCTACTTAAGTGATGCCACCTTCTAACATGTGCCCCCTACTGGTTCACTTTAGCAACAGCATCAATAGTGCTCTCAAAAAAAAAAAAAGAATAGATTCAAAGGACTGTTTTCTCTACAGATGCTGAAGCAGGGGAAGGTGCAGCAAATTTTCTAACACTTCATTGCTTGATGGGAGCAGAGAGGATTCGAGACACTGATGGCCTACTTAGGGTCCTTCCTGGCACCTGTGGGCAACAGATCTCCCTTGATCTCTCTCTCTCTCTCTCTCTCTCTCTCTCTCTCTCTCTCTCTCTCTCTGTGTGTGTGTGTGTGTGTGTGTGCATGTGTGTGTCTGTCTGTCTGTCTGTCTGTCTGTCTTTACATATACATAGAGTACACATACATGTACAGGTGTATATATATATGTTCATGCCTGTGAAGCTCTAAGGACAAACTTGGGTATTGTAACTCGGGTGCTCGCCTTATTTTGAGACAAGGCCACCAAAAAACTAGGCTGGCTAACCAGTAGGCTCCAGAGTTCCATTTGTCTTCGCTCCCCCACACTGGAACTACAAGCCTGTACCACTACGCCTGACTTTTTGTGTGGGTTCTGGGGTTCAAGCTTGCATGGCAAGCACTTTACAAGCTGATCTACCATCTGAGCCATCTCTCTGAGTCCTTTTGATCTTTAAGAAAACCTCTCAGGGAGTGCTGGTAGGGGTGAGACTGGTTGCTCCATTGTCCTACCCAGTACTTCTGTCCAAAATCTAGACCCCCTAAGGGATGGGTTTGCCTTGGGTAAGGAAATGCAGCTCTGCTTGTGTCTGTAGCCCAAGTTCCCTCAATAGTCAATTGTGACTTCAAAAGGCTCAGGGCCAAAAATGCAGAGAATGTCAGAGCCCACAGCAGCTTCCTCTCTCTCTCTCTCTCTCTCTCTCTCTCTCTCTCTCTCTCCCCCCCCTCTGATATTTGCATGAACACTTTTGTTTGCTTATTTCTCCTGATGTCTCAAATTAGAAGTGAAAACCAGAACAAAGCAGCATGAGGCATTCCTCGGGATGGAATTACCTTCCTAGCCTTGGGGTTTGATCTTGCCAAGACAATTTGGAATCTGTTACAGCCTTTCGAGCATCCTAAGGTTTCCTTTCATCTGCTGGCCTCTGGGGATGCTATGTTCATTTAGGAGAAAGGAGGAGGCCTGACCTTTCTAGGTTTCTGGGCTCACTTCACATTTATGTAGATGTCCACAGGCAAGACCCCATGCCCAAGACCCTTCCTACGACCCCATGCCTGGGGACATGCTGGGAACTGGGGGGCAGTGGGGGAGGATGCTAGATTATCTCCCAGTGTCTTTCTTTCCAGCTAGATGTACGCTGTTTGAACTCCTGCCTGCCCAGAAGCTCATATCTGAAGGGATATGAGAAAAAGCTTAAGGCATACTCTGAAAAACCAACTCAGCTTTAACTGTCCAAGTCTGCCCCACACTGAAGTGAGAAAGCAAACAAGACAGCATTGGTCCCTCTCATGGAGGGAACAAGGCTCAGATAAGAACATATTCATTCAAAGTGTACAGAGCGATGCACAGAGTTCTCAAGGACTGTGGTTCTATAAATGCATGGATTCTATATGGACACTCTGAGAGAGAGAGAACTGGTTCCAGAAGCCTCACACAAAGCTCCTCCAACTCATTGTCTTTCTTCCCCAAAGATCTTTCTAGCTCGTTGTTGTCGTTGCTGTCGTCATTGTTGTGCTGTTGTTCTTTTGAAGGTGCTCATGAGAGGGTAGCACTCCTACCTCCAGCCTGCATGGTCCCTCCCAGACAGATTTCTCAAGAGAGAGATTTATTTCAATTCCTCAAGGATTTGCTTGGGCTGCAGTGCTCCACACTGCACATTGACAAAACTAGTATTGATGAGCTCACTTTGATTTTCATGGTAACCCTGAAAGGCAGGTAGCAGATCAATTAGAATTCTTAAGCTTGAGAAAAAGAAAATGAGAGTTAGGGGTTAAATGGGGTCACCAGGCTTGCTAGAGCAGAGGGGAGTCCCGATCTCAGCTCCCTGCACAGCGTGTACATTTCCTTGCACCCACACCTGTTGCCCTAGACTCAGAGATTTTGCCAACTGACCTTCAGCTGGTCATCTCCGCATGCTCTCTTGCAGCTCCAGCTCTCGACCCCTTGCCTGACACATAATCCATATTTATAGACAATGAATTCATAAAAGAGCAGGCATTAAGAATAGAAAATGCTGGAAACACTCTGGCCAACAGTAACAGAATGGTTAAGGAAACTATGACATATCTTGTGCATGGACTATCATGCAGCTGTTAAAAACCACGCTAGTGAAAAATTAATATCAGTGTGAAAAAGTCATAGGGTGTTGCCCTGTGAAAATGCAAATCACAACCTGAACATGGCAGTAATCTCAGCACTTGGGAATCTCAAACAAGAGTTTGGGGCTAGCCTGGTGACATAGTGAGCTTCAGGCCAGCCTAGACTATGCAGAGAAATTCTGTTTTAAAAACAAACAAAAACACCACCACTGCCACTACTAAAACACACTATAAAGTCATGCATAGACTATGATCATAGCCACATAAAATTCAATAACACAGATACAAGCATGCATTTTGTTCTATGAAGAACACAAGACAGATATCAAGAGTATTAAGGGAAGTCTTAGTTTTCTCTCCCAAGTCAGGTGTCCAGGTTCCTGGTGGACTTTTCTGGTTGTGAAAATGGATAGGATCTCAGAGCCACTATCAAACAGACCGAGAACTCATGGGCTGAGCTTCCATCCAGCTTTAGAAAACACAGCGGTAGTCATTAGGAGCTCCGCCTTGGATTCACAGAGGAGAACGAGACACTTCTTCCTTACATCATTTTCCTCGATGGGGCTCTGAGGCTGGTAGATAAAGAGAATGTTATAGGCTTAATGGGTATCGATTCAGCAGTAGATTTGACAGACTCTCCATCCCCATGAACAAGGTGGGGGAATGTGGGGCCAGAGAACAGCGCCATTCAGTGCACAGAAAGAGGTTGTAAACATGCATGCAAATAATCAAGGTCAGTGGCTTCCAGATTTTTCTGGAGCAGGCTCTGTGAGCCGATACCTGCCGCTCATCTAACCCATTGCTCCTTCCTCCTGACTCCAATATGGCTCTACAACCCTCAGGCCTCCCAGCAGACCAGCACTGAGCATTAGGTTTCTGAGGTGAAACTCATGAGCCATCAGTCCAGTCCTTCACCCTTAGGGAAGTCTCCTGGATTGTGGGACTGCATCTTCTGATGGGACTCCACATGGCTCGGGATCCAAACCCATTAATAAAGTAGTATGTTCATTCCCAAGATGACTTGAAGTGTGGGAGGAAGGGTGAGTGTGTCAACATTGACCAACATGTAATCAGAGTGTATTATGGGATGGAAGCTGAAGAGTCACGATGAGTAATTTACAGTCCCACACTTGAGTCTGTGAATGAATCTGTGTTTGTCATCAGTTCATCGAGATAGTGGGGCACAAACTAGACCAGGAGCCCATTCAAGGCCAATAAAGCTTCACACAGCACAACAGGCCAGGATGGCTTAGACTCATCTAGAGTTAAGGCTAAACTATGAACTTTAAAGACATTCATAAACACCAAAAAAAAAAAAAAATCAAAACAAAACAAAACTGTAAAGATATACCCATTCCCAGCTCACTTACATAATATGAAATCAATCAATATAATATAAAGCCAAAAATAAGGTAAATAAATTCAGGAGACTCTGCCTGTCTCTCCTCATGAAAATGCTTTTGCTTATGTTAGAAGTTTAAAGGATCAAAAATTTAAGGGCTTCCTCTTCCTCCTCCCCCGTCCTCTTCCTCCTCTTCCTCCTCCTCCTCCTCCTCCTCCTCCTCCTCCTCCTCCTCACCTTCCCCACCCCATGGCTGTGGCCTGGGGCATTTGATTTAAGTATTCCCTGGACATCAGCGTCAACGCCCTGCAGAGCATATCGAGCCTGGAAGACTCCGCTGGAGAGGGGGCTTGCTATAACATGGTCTTCATAACATGGTCTTCATCTGCTTATGTCCGTCAGAGAGAGATCCCAACTTGCTTCCCCCCCACCCCCTAGGCGTTCCTATGCAGAGTAGGGTGCAATTTCCTTAGTCTGGAAACACTTAAAGCTTGCCAGGACCTGAAAGTAGCTGCTTTTAAAAAGTCAAAATTAGAGAACTGTTTTGAAACACAGAAGCCTCGAGGCTTCTGATGAAATATGGCTGTTCCCAGTTCTAAGCCTCTCAGCAGCCTCTGCACTGCTCCCCAGCAGACACCATTTTGACAATATTTATGTCTTTATTCTGGAATTACTTTCATATCTCTAAACAATGTGTTTTAACTAATACAACTTGATGTATGTGCCCTACACATTATCTATTGATTATCCAGTATGCTTGTCAAGTACCGGATTTTCTTATATTACCCCAACTCCCCGTCTTCACCCTTTGAAGGTTGCTCTTTTTTTTTTCAAATTGGTAAATGGTGTCAACAGCTTTGCCCAAGAAAATATGGATTACTGTCTCATCAGGTTAGTTACACGTCCTTTCTGTACAGTCCCCACAACCCCCGTCTCTTCCTCTGAGCCTCACCTCACCTGACTTACAGACCTCCTTGCCGTCTTTCATTCCTTGTCACATTACTCACAGCTCTAATTCTTTTTTTTTTTTTTTGGAGGTGGGTTGGGGTCTGGCATGTAGCACAGTCTAGTTTCTAAATCCCTATGTAGCCAAGGATGACCCTGACCTCCTCCTCCTGCCTCCTCTACCTCCCAAGTGCTGGGATTTCAGGCATGTGCTACCGCATCTGTTTATTGCAGTGTTGGGGATCAAACCCAGGTCTTTGTATAAGTTGAGTGGGTGAACAATTTCCCAACTGAACCAATCCCAGCCTCCCCCATATCAGACTCTCTCTCTCTCTCTCTCTCTCTCTCTCTCCCTCCCGCCTTCCCTCCCTCCCTCCCTTCCTTCCTTTCTCACATCTAATGCTTTATTTGAACTTCAACTCTGACCCTGAGGCATTCTTGAAACCTCCCTTTTAATTTCCCCAAAGTGCGCTCGTCTTTGCTTGTTGGGCTGGAGACAAGGTTCTCTTCAGTCCATCTCTTCTTCTCTCTTGATTTCCTCCAGCTTGTAGGGTGCTCCTTGTTCTTTAAGTAAATGCTAAGGAGGAGTACAGGAGCAAAGATGGTCTGAGGCCTTAGGAGCTCCCAAGTGCACTTGCTCTGCTCTTGAAACCCCTTGGATGTGGGGGTCTGACAGTTTCTGGCTGGAGACTGCTTTCATTCAGATCGCTGACGCTGCCCCACTGTTGTCTAGTGTCGCAGATGAGAAGCGTGTGATGCTGATGCTTCCTAGACGAGCTGTCACTCCCCTTCCGCCAGCACACCCTTCTCCACACCCCACCTTCCTTTAGCTTTGCTGTTCTGAATCTTTACTCATTTCACTGAGCACAAACCTGGTCCATCTGAATAGTCTCTTCAACTCTGGAAAGTTCTGCAGTATTTTGTGAAACCGCTCTCTCCCATGTTTACTCTCTGAGATTCTCTTAGTGATGTCATAGGTCTCCTGAGTTGATCCTTTGTCATTTTTGCTTCCGTGTTTTTCTTCTTCTTTCTCCTTGTCTTTCAAAAAGATTCCTGTGACCGCATCCTCTCGCTTTCTATTGAATGTTTTAAATCACGAAATGTCGATCATAAATATCACATATTTCAAAAACATATTGTGTATTTTGTTTCTTTTTAATTGCATCCTGTTTTTGCTTCTCTCTTTCTCTCTCTCTCTCTTTCTCTCTCTCTCTCTCTCTCTCTCTCTCTCTCTCTCTCACACACACACACACACACACACACACACACACCAGCATCTTCATTTTCTTGATGATCTGATTAGAATCATTTTTAGCGTTTACTGTAAAAAAAAGTTTTTTTAACTCATTCTATTTCTTTCATTCCTTGATTACAAATCACTATTACAGCTTTGCTATTTTCTATTTTCAAATGTTTTTATGCTCTTATTACATGCACATGATATATGAGACTCTTTAGTTTGTGTCAAATTATCATTTAAGTGTCTGAAGTTAGATCTCTTAATCTTCAAATTGTCTCCTTCAAAAATTGCTTTGGTCTATAAGTGCCCCACATGTAACTTCGACACTGTCTACTATTCAGTCAGTCAGTCAACTATCGTCCTGGACATGGAGGCTTAGATTATTTCCAGCAGCTCACCACCGCATTCAGCGTGTTGGTTTGATATACTATTTTCCCCTAAGCACATATGGAAATCTGGATATCTCTGCTGTGTCCATCCATAGCACAGTTCCTTTGGCTTCATTAGGCAGTGGCAAGTTGCTTTCAAACCTGCTTGTACCAGTTCCTCCTCCTCCCGTTATTAGAGCTGCCACCGCCCACCCTGCTTCCACCCCAAGCCCCTCCCACCTCCCCGCCCAGCTTTTCTTCTTTCTCATTGGTGTCAGGATCAATCCCAAGGCCTGTGTATGCTAAACCTCCCCCCACATCACCTGCTGGAGGGCTTTCTTGTTCAGTGTATTTATTTATGTACTGGTAAATTTGCTCATTTGCACATTCGCTAATTGGGTCGGTGGAAAACAGGATGTCGCTTTTAGTCGGCATTTGTTAATAACAGCCGAGCGGAGCATGTCTTGGTTGGCCTTCCAAGTTTCCTTTTCTGTGTATGGAATGCACATACCTTACAACCCGCTTCCTATTGAGTTGTTGACTTACTTCATTGATTTATGGGAACCTGTGTGTCTGGTATAACCTGGGTGCTTGTGAGAGATGCTGGATCTCAAATCTGCCCCATAGCAACGGAACGACAATATTTATCTGAGCAAGAGTCAAGAGATTACACTGTACATTTTAGTCTGAGAAACACAATTTAGGGCATTTTGTATAAGCCTGGGATTCTGTCTTCTGAATATTTGGTACACATTTCTCTACAGCCACCAGAAACTTGTGTTTGCTAGGCTGTAGCTGCTGTTGCTAGACACAGGCAAAACTTCAGTTGTTTATTCAATTTCTTTAATGATGATGGAATTGAAATAAATCCATTCTGGTTTTTAAGTATCTTCTGAGTGAGGGTTATTGGTTCATTTGTCTAGAAAATTGTATTTCCTATTTATAATTTCTTAGTACGCCTTATGAAGATATTCATTTTAGCCTTAAGATTTAAACTGTCTCTTCTACATCCAAAGCCTCTTTTCTGAGTTTTCTTCCCCTCCCCCCTACCATTTCCCTTCCATGTCCCCCTCCCTCCCACGCTCCTTCCCAAGGTTTTGGTTTTGTAACATTTTCATTAATAATTAAGTGAATAAAAAACACTCATTAATTTCTGCCATTATCTTTTTACTTCAACTTTCTGATTCCTTTGCCAACTCTGTAAGTGGAAACCTCTAACTTTCTAATCTTTTTTTTTAATGATTTTGACATTTAAGGCTGTATATTTCAGACTAAAAACCATCGTAGGTGCATCTTGTGTGTCCTGATGTTTTGATTGTCCTTTATAGACAAATGTCTTCTAATGTCCACGTTTACTTCTTTTTGACCGTACGTTACGTGGAAGTGTGTTTAAATGTATGGCCATGTAGGATAGTCTAAAAATAGCTCTGAAATATATTTCTAACTTAATTATGCCGTGAATAGAGTGCATGATCTAGATGACACTGGTTCCTTGTTTGGTTGAGACTTGTTCCAGACTTGTTGTGCGTCCTTGAAAAGAATGTGTGTTCATCTCCTGGCGGGTACAGTCAAGCCTGCTGGTGTGTTTTTCTAACCCTTTGTCCTCACTTTTCTTAATTGGCTTAGCCTATCAGTTGCTGAGCACTGGGTTGCACTTGTCATTATGATTTTAGATAGGCAAATCTTCCCTTGTAATTGAGTAGTTTTGAATATACACGCTCTTCCTGTATTCCAGGCTAGCTTCAAACTTGTAATCCTCCTGCCTCATCTCCCAGGTGATATAATTACCCCTGCCTAGCTGCTTCATGTTTGTATTTTAATGCAAAGTTGTGCTGAGGCAGGGAGATCCTGTTTCAGGCTAGCCTGGGATATTTGATCAGATACTATCTCAAACCCTATCCAAGCAAAAAATCCTACATTATTAGCTTCATGCAAATTTTGGGTTACTATATATTCATAGCAATGGTTCCTTTTAATTATGTGATGGCCTTCTCTTTCTAAAAATGCACAACAAAATAATTGTACTTGAGTGGTTTTTCTAGAAGAGAATATGACTTGAATAGCCCTTTCTAAATTGTTATTTCCAACTTTTCCATGCCCTTACTTTTAAGTAGCACATATGTTTTCAAAAACCAATTTGACAGTCATCTAGCAAGTGACATTTATGAATTTACAAAGTCTCATGTATCTCAGGTTGGCCCCAGACCTCCTGTATAGCCAATGGTGGCCTTCTGATCTTCTTGGTTCAACCTCGAAAATGCTGGGCTTACAGGCATGTACCCTGTGCCCAGTACTTGTGGTACTAGGTGTGGAGCTGATTTGTTTACTCTTGGGAAGCATTTTATCAGCTGAGCCACATCTCCAACTCCTCTTCATTTATATGTTTATTGAGACAGGGTCTCATGTATCCCAGGCTAGTCCTGAACTTCTGATATAACGGAGAATAACTTTTAATTATAATCTCCCTGTCTCTGTCTGCCTACTGCATATGGGCTTGCAACACCATGCCCAGTTTATAGCAGGTGACTTTAGGTCACTTCCATTTTTGAGATCACCAGGAAATAATCAGTGTTTTATCAGGCTTAATATCATTGTTTTGTTTTTTGCACTTATTCTTTCTGTATGCCCCTTATTGTGCCTATTTACCAAGCTCTCCCAATCTTCTCGGTCTGAGACAACATTTTGACATGCTCCCAAGTGCTCTACATGTTTGGGGCCTCATATGGAGACTCAAAGGCTGATATCATCTCAGGATTCACTTATGTGTGTTAAATAAGAATTATAGGACGCCATAATTTTGAGCTAGACTCCTGTGCCCCAATAGACCAGACTAAAAATCAAAAACATGGTAATTGCCTGACATGATAGATACACCAATTACTCCAATCTGATCATTATCCACTGTGTACAAGCCCCGAGATGTGATGTCTCAGGAATACGTGCAATTACTGCATGTCGGTCCAAAATAAGACCGCATCTAAAACAATCAAAATAAAGGATCACCCAAATGGAAGTTTCAAGTTACCAAACTAGAGTGAAGTCACTTCCTGATGGTCTGAAGGCTTGGGAGAATGAAGGCCACCTAGATGTCGGCTAGCATAAGGACATCCCTTGCACACAAGGGCATCCCCTGCACACAAGGACGTCCCTTGCACACAAGGACATCCCTTCCACTTGAAACCTTTAGTCCTTTTAACTCTTGCAGGAAGTAACCTGGCATGGCCTCATGCTATTTCCCAGAATCCTGTCTCTCTGTCCCTGTCTTACAAGGAAAGGTGACCCTTTGTTCTTTGTTTCTGCATTCAGCCCTTCTCTGTCTATAAAGTCATCCCCTTTGCCCAGCCCTCTGGACCAGGCATTCTAGTTTGTGGAATGAAGTGTTGCCCAGGCCTAGAATCATGCAAGAAAACTATATGAGCTCTTGGTTGTTGTTATTTTGTCCTTTGGCATATGTCTGGTAGTAGAAGCTGGTTGGCTGCTGAGACTTTAGTTGAATTTACCAGTCCAGATGACCTGCTGGTGACCTTTCTGTGTGACTGGTCTTCCTCACTCACTGTGGTAGACAAGTCTGAGGTAAGTCTGGTCTACATAGTGAGATCCTGTCTTGTGTGTGTGTGTGTGTGTGTGTGTGTGTGTGTGTGTGTGTGTGTGTGTGAGAGAGAGAGAGAGAGAGAGAGAGAGAGAGAGAGAGAGAGACAGAGAGAGACAGAGAGAGAGAGAGAGAGACAGACAGACAGACAGACAGAGAGACAGACACACACACACACACACACAGAGAGAGAGAGAGAGAGAGAGAGAGAGACAGAGAGACAGAGAGAGAGAGAGAGACAGAGAGAGAGAGAGACAGACAGACAGAGAGAGAGACAGAGAGAGACAGAGAGACAGAGAGAGAGACAGACAGACAGACAGAGAGACAGACAGACAGACAGACACACACACACACACACACACAGAGAGAGAGAGAGAGAGAGAGAGAGAGAGAGAACAGAGGAACATACTTCAATGACAGGAGCAATGGGCTTCATCTTCAGATAGGCAGTGTCAAGTTCTAGAAGAGTCCATGAAATTAGGCAGATTTTTTTTTCTAGCTTTCTATTGAAATGACTGAGGCTCGTAAAAATTTATCATCTCACATTCTGCCTACTATTCTGGGAGCTCTACACTCTTTTTTTTTTTAAACAAATACCTTTAAAATGTTTGTATTTATGCTTCACACAAAATACAAAGTGAATCACCCTCTGTCTTTATCCCCATCTAATGTAGGATGTCAGGACTCGGTGAATGCCCACCCCTTCCTCAATTTCTATGTTAGGTTGTTGGAAGTTTAATTCCACTTCGATGTATAACCACAATAATTATCACATATTTGTTTTTTTAATAGCATAGCCTGTTTCAATTTACTGACGTGAGCCCCACTTCGCACCATGCTTTTATCAGGCTTTCAGGCAGTTACTCCATAATAGCACTTTCTGCAAAGCTCCGTAGACATTTTCCCTTTTTTTCTTTCTTCTTTTTATTTATCTAGAAATGCCTTTATTTTACCTTCTATCTATAAAAAAAAAAAAAAAGATGCTCTAGCTATGCATACAGTGAAGGGTGGCGTTCTTCCCTCTGAGAATGTTAGACGGAGCCTTCTGGAGTCTCGCTCTCCAGAAGGTTGCCGGTAGCGAGCAGTCCGTGTAGATACTGCGCACCCTTCGTTTCCGCTTTGCCTTTGTTGCTCTCCGGCTTGCCAGCAATGTTGCCAGGCAAGCATTTAGTGTTACTTATCCCACTTGGGATCCCTCATATTCTCAAGTACCAGGGTTTACAGTTCTGGAAAGTTCCTGATTATCATCCCGGAACATTGCCTCTTCACTCACCCTGTTACTTTAACTATTGCGCATGTGCTGAACATTTGTCCCGTATCTCTGTCTCTTAGCTGCTAAGAGTGTTCATTTTAAACGTCTCTTTTTATTCTGGGTAATTTCATATAATTTATTTTATAGTTCACTAATTCGTTGTTTGTTTGTTTTATTGGTTGGTTGGGGTTTTTGTTGTTGTTTGTTTGATGGGATCTCATTATATAGTCTTGGAACTTTCTGTGTAGGTCAGGCTGACTTCGAACTCGTGGGATCCTTCTGCTTCTCTTTCCCAAGGGGTAGGCTCATAGGCGTGTCCAGCCACACCTGGCTTACTTCATGAATCCTTCAGTCATGCTTAAAGGTATTTTTTGTTCTGTTTTTCTGAAACACCGTCTCATCCAGCCTCACACTCGATGTAGCAGAGGCTAGCCTCGAACTCCTAAGGTACCTGCCACTGCACCCTAAGTAAAATGGATCACAGGCACAGCATAGGTTTGTATTACATCCAGCTTAATATGTTTTTCTAAGTTTTCCATTGAATTTTCAACTTCCATAACTGTCTCTTTTATTTCTTGATGTATGGATGTCCGAACTTCTTGTCCTATCTTCTCAGTAACTTTCATGTCTTTAACTCTTTCTTTTATACCTTCCTGTATCCAAAAATAGAATATTTCTATTACCCAGAGCTCTCGTCTTTCTCTTTTTAGATACAATCCATTCTCTTCCAAAGAAAACAATCTCTCAACTTCTGTCGTATCCGTTCCTTCCCGTCTTCTTTAACTCTTTGATGCAGCTCTTGTATGAGTTTTTACTTCACGCTGTTTGTATTCCTGGAGCTGGGTAGCAAACATGGATACTTGCCTGTGTTAGGCAAGTGCTCATAGAAGAGCTGAATCTCCAGCCCACACACCTATATTTTCCAGGTAGTTTAATTTGTCCTTGACAGGGTCTCTGGAATCCTGGGGAAGTTTCCAGAAGGATACAATATTCTAAGGACATTTATGTTTGCTTTTGTTAGAAGTTTCCATACATCACTAACCCAAGGCCCAATTTTTAAATATTATCAAATTAACTCATCACGTCTACGTTAAGACACTAGAGTAAAGTCAAAGGCCAAATCTGCAAGCAGAGTTGGTTCCGCAGTCCTAAGGTTCTCCATAAGAACTTGAAGAAATCAAGGCAGACCATCTGTCTATCATCCTCACCTAGCAGTGGACATTTTTCTACCAAGTTCTTTCATGGGTCTACAATCATTTGTAGGTGAAGGATCTATCAAAAAATCTCAGTTCCATCATTCCTTTTCGGAAAACCAAATGCCCCAATCCAGTCCCTAGGTCCCATGTAAGCCTTATCCCCACATATCTGATCCCACAGCCCACAAAGAGGATGCAGGGGCTTCAGTGTTAACACACATGCTTCCTGCTCCAGATTCTTTTGTGTCTGGCTCGCGGGTAAGTTGTACTTTCGTAAAGGTCAGTTACGCATTTAAAGGATGCTTGCCTTTTTAGGTCGTTGTCATGGACATTCTGCTGTGACATTGTGGATATCTGGGCCATTACATCGCAGGAACCAACAGTCTTGCCCTTCGTCCTCAGCTTTGCATCCCACCGAGACCCTGCACTGTGCCTTTCTCTCCCATGTTTGAAGCCTGCTGCTCCGCCTTAAGGGCTATCCTGGCCGAGACTAATAACCCTCCAGGACTGTCGCTGGTGGAGCTGTGCAGCTGGACCTGTTGGCTTGCTGTCAGCTCTCCTTCTCACATGCCTCCTCATCAGTTCCCAATCCCTCCAGCTGCCTCCTGTCTTCTTGAAGTGCTTCTTGTCTTTGATTACTGCAGTCTCCCTTTTCTGTTCTTGGGAGTTTAAGGTTTTCTTTTGTGTTTTGCTTTCCTTTCAGTAGGAATGCAGGAGGGAGAGAAAATAAAGTCCCACCCTCCATGTGTGCATGGTATATCGTTGTCTTTATGCTTCTTGCCTTGTGCCTGAGTTGGCCCTCTTGAACATGTCCCTTTTCCAGGTGTTCTTACCACATTAAAAATCATTATTTACATCCTTTGTGCTCATTGCCCCATCCCCCACTCCATGTTGGCTCCTAGACCGCTCTGATGATCTATTTACATAGTAATTGTTTATTCCTAAGACAGTAACAAAATGTTTTCTTTGGTCCCCGTTCTGCACAAAAGCTATCACGGTGTTCCCCATGCTGTTTGATCTTTCTTAATTTCAGCAGTGGCTTAGAGAACACTCAAGCTGCCTGTGCTGGTCAGCTTTCTGTCACTGACACAAAATGCCGGAGATAAACAGCTTCAAAGAGCAAAGATCTAGTCCGGCTCCCAGTCGAAGAGCTTAACGGACTCCATTGCTTTGGGAGCAGTAGAGAGTCAGAGCATCGTGGTGGGGGTGAACGATGACCTTACTCATGGTGGATGGGAAGGAGGTGGGAGACTGGAGTCCTAACACGCCCCTTCAAGGGTGTTATGACATAACCTTTTCCCACTAGGATCTACTTCTTAAAGCTAAATATACCTCCCAGGAGTAACATGGGCTGGAGACCAAACTTTCCACCCACGGCCTTTGGGGCACATTTCTGATCCAAACCATAACATTCCCCAAAGCCTCTCTGGCGGCAGCTTCGAGCTGGTTCTATGGAGGCCCTAATGGAAAGCAGAGAGCCGAGCCGGAAATGGGAGGAGTTTTGGTTTTTTTTTTGAACAGGTCATCTGTTAGTACATGGATAATTGAGAATTGACAAGAAATGAAATTGACAAAAACAACCTCCTTAATTATGGACCAATAGACCCTATTGCTCACTGTGGGCTGGAAAGCAGGTTCCGCTGGCTCTTAAAGGCACGCTCACTCACCCTCCTCCTCTCCATCTTGCACTCTCGACCTGCTCTTCCGGCAAGTTCCCTTTAAGACCCATTCCTCTCCGGTTGCCTAAAGTGTTGAAGGAAAGCCTGGGCCTCTTTATTGCTGCCTGAGTTCCTGAGCCCCCAGCCAGTGTGTACAGAGGAGACAGCATATATCTCCAGCGCCTCTGATGATAGTTGGCATGATGCTTGATAGCAGAATCTCTCAGACAACAGGCTTGGGCTGGGGAATTTTAATATTGTCTCTCCCTATAAGTAATTTCCAATGTTTATGCTCTGCAGAGCCCCTTTCGAGTGTCAGAGCAGAACAAACGCCAGTTTTAATGGACTTGCTAAATCATAAAAACTGCTTGCAAAATTGCATCTGATTAAAACAGGAAAATGGTCCATTATTCAGAAAAATCTCCCTGCAGAGGTTCGCAGGGTGACTGAAGGTGGAGAGACGCCAGGAAGTGCCCGGCTCCTGTGGCATTTCTCTCTCCCATGGGAAAGAAGCAGCAGGAGCTCCTTCCCCCCCCATCCCCCAGTCCCCTCCTGTCGTCTCCCCAGGTCCTCAGTCCCTCTGCCATCTGTGATGAAAGGAAAATTGACATTAATCATTTTGTAATTGATTTATATGACAACACATGATTAGCCAAGGCACAGCATGTGTGACAAGGTACAGACGTCTTAGAAGATGGTGACATGGGGGTAGGCAATGCTCTGAAGTCTCTGGGTTGCCCCTTGCCTAGGGATCTCTGTGGTGCAAGCCCCAGTACAGTGTCCGTGAGAAAAACCTTCTCTGCCCAGCTAGACCAACCTCTCTTGGCTAGCAACAAAATATAAAAAAAGGAAATTGAATTATCCCACTGATAAAAGCCACTCACTAGAGTGCCACTTGCAACAAATTAGCAGTCGGGTCTGATTTGGCCATTTAACCTAATAGCTAGACCAACTGACAAACGACATCAAAACCAAGCATGCTTCGTGTGTAGAGAATTATCCCTAAGTCTGGAGAGGAAGCAAAGCAAAGATATGTTTGACTCAGGGATCTCAATCTGTGGTGAGTAATGGAACATAGCTGGAAAAGGGGCAGGTGTATGTAAGGGTTAGGAGAGTAAGGGCATTGTGAATGGCAGCTGAGTCTATAGATCAACCCTGGTTGGCACTGTTCTGACAACAGAACCATAGAGGCAGGCAGGGTGAGTCTTTCCAGTGTCAGGAAGGAAGTCTGTGCTGATGAGGTGAGGTGCTTCAGTTATCCAATGGCACAGAAGAAGCAACTGTGATTCTTATCCTCCACGATTCTTCAGGGGTGACTGGGTTAGGCTCTTCCACATGGTATCAGGTTAGATCATTCCTGAGACCGTGTTTGTCTGGGGGTTGGAACATCCATGTGGCTTGGCTGGCACATCTGGCTTCTGGGACAGCTGGAGGGCTGGTGGGCTGGCCAGACGTCTTCCTTTAAATGGGACCCACAGATCTGTGAACCCCACTGCTTTACAAGACCCTCATCTCAACAAGCTTATCACAATGCCTGTCAACCAACTTTCCATTACCAAAAGTGCAATCCTACAGACTGGGCATGCTCTGAGGGGGGGAAAAAAAGGCTTATTAGGGCTTGTGGTACTAGAGATCTAAGGCTAATGAAGGCCTGAATCTTGATGGCCTTTTTGGTGGCAGCCCCCCGAGGTGACACTAATTATTGTATGGTAAAATCAGACAGTAAACATGCATATATGTCTTAGGGATGGTTCTATTGCTTTAATGAAACACCATGACCAAAGAGAAAGTTGGGGAGGAAAGGGTTTATTTGGCTTACACTTCCACATCACTGTTCATCATCAAAGGAAGTTAGGACAGGAACTCAAGGCAGAAACCTGGAGGCAGAAGCTGATGCATAGACCATGGAAGGGTGCTGACTTGCTTCCCCTGGTTTGTTCAACCTGGTTTCTTATAGAACCTAGGACCACCAGCCCAGGGATGGCATCACCCATAATGGTCTGGGCCCTCTCCCATTGGTCACTAATTGAAAAAAAAATGCCTTTGCAGCTGAATTTCATGGAGGCATTTTTTTTAACTGACGCTCCTCCCTGTATGTTGACCTTAGCTTGTGTCATGCTGACATAAAACTAGCCAGCACAATTGACCCCATGTCAATCTGACACAAACCCATCACCATTAAGCCACAACCTTTCCTTTCTCGTTTATCCCCAAGATCTCACATTAAAAATACTAATAACTTACAAATTCAAACACATTAAAAGTTCAGTCTCTTAAAAATAGCCAATCTCTCTTAAAATCCAAAGTCTTTTAAAATTCAAAGTATCTGAATTGTAGGGTCATATAAAATTTTTAAAAAATTAAATACTTTCTTACTTCAGGAGGGAAGAACCAGAGCACAGTCACAATCAAATCAAGTCAAAACCAGATTCCAACAGTGTAAAGAACTCAATGTCCAACATCTAATACTCATGATCTTCTGGGCATCTCCAAGAAAGGGGCATGGGTCACTTCTCTGGCTCTGACTTCTGGAACGTACACAGCTTGTCTTCTAAGCTCTGGCTGTCTACCTGGTTGCTACTGCTGTTCTTGGTGGTCATGCCATGGTACTGGCATCTCCAAACTGCTAGAGTCTTCTTCTACAACTGGACTGCATTTTCACCTATAGCCTCTCAGAGGCTGTCTTCACGGTGACAAGCCTGGGCTTCTCTGCATGACCCCCCCAGTCCTGGGCTGTCAACTGCCACTGGGGCTGCATCTTCACCAATGGCCTCAGCTGCTCTTCTTCATGCCTTCAGACCCAGTGCCACTTGGGTGACTCTCACATATTACCAAGTTCTGCTGCCAGCACAAAGTACAATGTTGACCACCTCTGGAACACAGCTTCTGTGTGCCGAATCTCAGGAAACACTTCCCAGAAGAGTTTACCTCAGTGATGCTGGTCTCTCTGTGAGCACAGCTAATTTCTCAACTCTAGCTGACCAGCAAAGGTTTTGCTTTAGTAGTTCTGATAGCCTGTTACTCATAATGTATCCTTCAGTTCCAGCTAACCAGAATCACAGAATCTTAATTCAAAATAACAAATTGTTCACAAAGAGTCTTTAATCCTCTCTCTGAAACTTCACAAGCCAGGCCTTCGGCATCTGCACTGCTCTCAACATTCTTGTCTTCAAGCTCCTACAGAACAGCTAACCAAGATTTGAACACGCAATGGATTTTCTTGCACAAAGTTCCAAAGTCCTTCCACAATCCTCACCAAACCAACATGGTCGGATCTTTCACAGCAAGACCTCACAATCTTGGGACCAACTTGTCTTCGCTGGGGCTTCTATTGCTGCATTGAAACACCATGACCAAAAGCAACTTGCATGCTTGCATTTTTTGGTCTACTCTCCTCTTTTTACAAAGACACTTTACAAAGCTCCATCCAAAGACCTTATCTACTTCCATCGTGTCTCCGTAATCAAATTAAGTTTTCATCCTTCAAACCCAACAAAAGAGTTAGCTTTATTAGGGGACAAGTTATGCTCAAACGGTAGCACCGCGGTGTCTGGATTAAAAGTGGAAGCTGCCTGGCCTCTTAGGTTAATGCTGGGAACTTCAGTGATAGCATATCTACATTCTGATGCCCAACGCAAGTTATAATGCCACACCAGATTTGGAAGGAATGGCAATATATTCCCCCTTTTGATAGCAAGATGCAGCTGTGTACAGATATGGGGGGAACATTGGTGTCCATCTTGGTAGACAGTGTGGCACCCTGAGGCTACCTAAGAAAAGGTGAACTTGAAGCCAGATGATCTGCACTTGAGTGAAGTTTCCCCCTTCCTTGATCAGAAACCTTGGGCAGGCAGCCAGAGCTCTGAACTGTAGGTACCTACCTCATTCCACTTTCCATGAGGGGCACTTTAGTGAGCCGTGACTTGGCTAAGCACCTTGCAGATGAAGGATTGTTATGGGGTCTGCCCTCTCCACTCCATGCCCTCCTTTTTTTTTTTTTTGAGAAACCCGTACTTTTCTCTGCTTTTGGATCACCATCTCACCCTTCTCCTCCATCTCCACCTCTTCCTTCTCCTCCTCCTTCTCTACCTTACCTTCTTCCTCTGCCTCCGCCATCTTCTCCTCCTTCACTTCCTCCTCCTCCATCTCACCCTCCTCCTTCATTTCACCCTCCTCTATCTCACCCTCCTCCTCCATTTCACCCTCCTCCTCTTCTTCTTCCTCCTCCATCTCCTCCTCCTCTATCTCCTCCTCCATCTTTTCCTCCTCCACCTCCATCTCACCCTCCTCCTCTTCCTCCTCCTTCATCTCCTACTCCTCCTTCATCTCCGCCTCCTCCACCTCCACCACGACCACCATCTCCTCCTCTTCCTTTTCCATTTAAAGGGCTGCCTTTTGACTGTCATGCTATCCAGACATTTTTATGGCACCATTTTCCAGAATGTCACTGAGGCAGGCCTCTGTCTCTCCCACAGGACTACTGTGAACAGGGGTGCAGATTCTTCCTACCAGGTACCAGGACGAAGAAGGAACTTGGGGGATGTCTTGGCTATGTTCCTCAAAGCCGAGCTGCAACTCCTAGAGGAAGATCCTCTGCCCTTATGCCTAGATATGTCCATGCCTGGTGCCAGCCTAATTGAGCTCAAGAGTCTACCAGTGGAAGGCCAGACATCAACTGGGGCATCCGCCTGTAGAGTTCCATTCTATTCCATGTTTCTTTGCACCCAAGGCTGTGTATAGTGAAGCATCTTCCACTTGACTTGGGGGCCTAGGGGCCTGCCCAGTTTACCCAGCAGCTCTTGCTTCCAGCCTCCTTAGACTCCCTTCCCGGCCCTCTCAGCCCTCACCCAGCTGCTGCCTGTCACCCCTGCCCTCCTTGCACAGAAATTATTTTTATAAACTCCTCCTTGACTGAAGAGCCACTTTAAAGCATTTAAAATACCACTGCTCTCTCCTAATGAGAGGGAGAAGAGGCGCCGAGGCACTATATTCTCCAGAGCTTTGCTGTGGCACTCTGATGCTGCGCTCTCTGGAAATATTTCTCTTCTAGCAACAGACAACATATTGGCTGGGGAGCACCAGAGCCTATTTTAGAACCAGCCCCTCAAGTGCTATGTCTCCCCATGGCAGAATTTCCAAAGTACGCTCTGTCAATACCCCAGACTTTAAAAGTGGGGTGTGCACGGGAATATGATGCTGACTGCTGATCTTAGTCATATCTCCCCAAATCCCACATGGGCCTCCTTCCAAGCCAGACCCTAAAGAAGAGACAAAATCCATACTCCTGCCTTAACTCACCCTAGAGAGAATCCCTGATGCCCTGGTCCTCAAGAAGGATAACGTGAATTCTGCAGTTAGCCTGAACCCTGCCAGACATTTTCAATACTGGGGCTTGAATGTGTTCCCCCAAAGTCTGTGTGTTGGAAACAGAATCCCCTGTGGAACATGGTTGAGAGACGGGACTTCTAAGGGCTGAGAAGACCAAGAGGGCGACAGCTCATAGATTAATGAAGAGCCCTGTTATCATGGGAATGGACTAGTTATTGTGAGAATCGACTCTGGGCAAAAGGATGAATTTCTTTAGCCTCCGAATCCCATACACCCTCATCCTCTTCATGCTCTGTTGCCCATCTGCCTTTCTCTGTGGAATAGTGCAGGATAAAAGGCCTTACCAGACTTTTAACAGTCAGTACCTTAGCACTGAATTAACCTCCTAAATTCATGGGTCAAAAACCCCCTGCTGCTTATGAACTGCCCAGGACTGTGGTTTGCATGTGAAGTGTCTTCCACAGGCTCATGTATTTGAATGCCTGGTCCCAGCTGATGGCATTATTCTGGGAGATTACAGAATCTTTAAGCCTCAGGGACTGGCTAGCAGAAGGTCCCTGGAGATGAGTCTTAAAGATGATACCTGCTTCTGCCTCTGACCTAAGTTTCCTGCCTCCTGACCTACCCAAATGGGAACAGGCTGGGCCACAGCTGCCAAAGACACAGGCAGAACTGGTGGAACACTTGGCCTTTCCCATCATGATGAATGGTTCCCTCGGAAACCAGGAGCTCAGACAGATGCCCCTCTCCCTTATGCTGCTTCCACAGGGTATTTTGTTACCGTGGCAAGAAAAGTAACAGATGCACCCAAGCCTGCGGTGTCCTGTCACAGAGCCCTGGAATTGTAACCCCAATACTTTGTACACCAACTCGCCCGTGTTGACCTATGTTGCTCATGTATTCAGGACCACTGAAAACACTTCCCCTTACACCACTGAGGAAGCAAGGCTGCACTAAGTGCCTGACATCTCTCAGAGCTGCCTCTCCTGGAATGAGGGACCACTCCTGCAGACACTGAGGCATTGCCTGCTGAGATCCCAGCAGTTCCCTGCCAATCAGAAAGCATCCTCTACACAGCACCCACAGCCCTCAGTTTCTCTCTAGTCTGGTAAAGAGGGATCAAGGGATCTTCAGGGGCTCTCTCTGATTCTGAAGCCAACCTCTGTCTAGTTCCTTCTCCTTCCTCTCTGTGTGTGGTTGAGAATCCATCAGGTTCAAGGTCACATCTCTTCTTCTCAAGCCACAACATGCTTCTCAACTCTTGCTTAGATCAGAGCATAGCCCCTTGATGCACCTCCCTGCTTCCGACTGTTCCTGCTTGAGTCTGTTGTTCACCATGAAGCCCGGGCACTCTTCAAAACCACAAGCACGAGTTTCCCCCTCCCTGGCCACCCAACGTACCACCCAGTCTTGTTATTCTCCTTGCCACATGGAACGGGGACAATGAGGCCATTGTCAAGACTTTGATGCTAGCATGCATGCAAAATTTCTATTGTGTTCCTGAAAAGAAGATAAGTACTATCACCACTTAACAATTCCCCACACTCAGAAGTCTAGGAGTGTTTTTGCAATGCCTTGACCTGTGCCTTCCTAAGCTTGTATCATTCCCATCTGTGGTTCAAGTCTGATGTCACTTCCTCCAGGATGTCTTCCTGGACTCTACCTGTGCTAGATGTTGCTTCCATGGATCCCTGCTCTGAGTCCTCTTCTAGAAAAGGCCTTTCACCTCAAATCATGATAGCAGTCTCCCTGTCTGCTTCTCACACCAGCCTGTGAGGCCCCAGAGTGGTGTTTGCATCTCCCGCGTGCCTGGCCCTTCTGGATGAAATCATTCAAAGTGGGAACCGATGAAGGCCTAGCCACTCTAGGTCCCTGCCTCTGCAGCAAAGACCAGCTTCGTACAGCCTTGAGGACGTCTTCATGCAGACAGGAACGCAGTTAGAATAAGTATCAAACACCAGGGACTGGCACCAGATGACAAGCACTTACAGCGTGATGAGGATGGACAATGAACAAGCTGAGTACTGGGAGAAGAGAGCTATCACCGTGGGCACACTGAGTATCGCTGAAATAAGTGGGCCATCGGCTGGGCCTGGGAAATTGCTTTTGTCATATGGAAAGTTTCACTGCCGTGGTCCTTGCATTAGCTGGATCTGACTGGTAATATGGAGCACGTACAGGACCTCTGTGATTCCCAGGCACTTACCGTCACTTCCTGAAACGCAGTGTAGCAAAAAAAAAAAAAGTACCGTTAAGAGATTGGTAGCTCCAATTTCCTGTCACAGGTCTTCAGATTCTCCAGATCACAACTTCCCACTACAGCCTGGGGTGACAAGAGCCTCCAGCCAGGAAGGAATGTAACCCTCTGGGACTGGTGTGGGCCTACCTGGCTCAGAAGGAGGACTCCAGTGTTCCTGAGGCCCAGAGATGCTGGTGCATCTGAGAATGGATGTAGGCTAGAAGGACAGTCCTTACGATCTCACAGGTCCTTCTCCGTGCTGGTGGAGGGACTGCAGCAAGCACTGTTCAGAGGAAGGCTGTGTCTATCTGCTCTGTCCAGAGCTTGGGCACTCAGTTTTTGGGACGTGCTTAGTGTCTAGTCTCATTTTTTTTTTGTTCTTCTTGCTGTGATAAAATACACAACCAAAGCAGCTTGAGGGAGAATGGTTTTATTTAGCTCATGACGTCAGTTATAACCCATCATCCCAGGAAAGTCAAGGTCGCAGGAATGTGAAGCAGCTAGTCACATCCACAGTCAAGAGTACAGAGCAATGAAGTGATGACTTCATGCTAGTCTCTTATCTACTCAGATACAACGTAGGCTTCCCCTACCTAGGGAATGGTACCACCCACAGTGGTCAGGTCTTTCCACTTCAATTAATGTAATCAAGAAAATCTCCTACAGACCAACCTGACTGAGACTCCCTTGCCCAGTGATTCTGTAACAAGTCAAATAGTTTACACTGACCATCACAGTGACCACTCTGAGTATGGACTCTGTTCTATGCCCACTTTCCTAGAACATGACTCATAGCAAGAGAGATAGCTCCCGTCGGAACACAACACACACATACTCTTGAGACAAGTTGTCATAAAGCAATTCCCTCTCTAGAGGCAGTGAGCCTCACCCTCCCACCTTCCCTCTAGTAGGACACAACCTCCTCTTTCACTCCATCTCCAGGGCCCTCCCTGCACCACCTCCCTCCTCTTCTCACCTGACTTCTTTTTTCCTCTGGCTTTCGCGACCTGACTCACCACTTCACAGCACTTGCCAGCAAAGTGCCTTGCAAGCATTTTGGGGCCCATGTGTGTCACTTCCAATATAGGTCAGGAACCAGGTGAGGCGGCATGGCTTTCACACGGCCTCTGCCTCCTCTCGGAGTAAAGTCTGTTAGTGGAGCCAAGCCAGACATCACTCAGTACACTGTCCCCGGCCCCTTTCCAGTCTTTGCTGCCCTTGGCCTCGGGCCAGCACTTCCTCTCCAACTTCGCCTCTGGGACCTTCCAGGGACCTTGACTGCACACTTCACAGATACGTCTCTCACTGTGATTGATTAAGGCTGCAGATGACAAATATTTACTACGGAGAAAGAACTAGGACTATCTAGAGATAGAGGTCCTAAGTCTCAGGGAAGGAGAAAGGAGATGTGGTGAGGAGGATGGGGCTCAGCTGGGCTGGCCACTTAGGGGGTTCTGTATGCTATTCAAGATGATCCCCAAGAACAGGTCTTTGACTACCCCCTCCTCCCCAGGGAATCTCTGTTTGCAGTCACAAGACCAGGTGTCTTCCGGCCAGGCTCTGTGAAGTTGTCACAGGATCCTTCCACGCCATCATAGCCTGGTAAAGGAGGCACCATTACCCTCGTTTCCCAGAGAGGTAAACTGAGGCAGTTTTGGAGCTTTTAAAACGACAGTAAAAGCAATCTTGGTGGTCCACATATGGAAACCCAGCCAGCCACCCAGAGGCAGGAGAAGGCCAATTTGGATTAGGCGGCAGAGACGGATCTGTGTTTAAGGTGCTTGCTGCTTGTGTGCAAGGCCCATCGTTTGGATCTGCAGAGCCCACATAAGGTGCTGGGTGGGTGTGGTGGCCCACCTGTAACCCCAGACTCTGGAGGTTCCTAGAATAAAGCTGAGTAGCAAGACCAGCCGTACAGTGGCCTCTGGGTTTGATTGAGAGACTCTACCTAAATGAATAAGGTATAAGAGTAGGGGAGGAAGACTCTAGACATCAACCATGGTCCTACACCTGCATGTACACACATATGCACATACACACTCATCCATACCTGCGTACCCACACATGGGCAAACATTCATAAACCACAAAAAAAAATGGAAAAACCAAAACAAAACAAAGAGCAGAATCCACTGCCTTTTTCTCTTGGCTGCTACTGTTTAGAACTTGGGAGATATAAGTGATTTAAATATACCTCCCTCCACCATGCCCAGACTTTCTTTGTACTTTAATTGATCTGGGCACAACTGAGCCCAGTTGCATCATGGGTAAGACACACTCATGCAGAACCCTAGTCACTTCTGTGTGATCTAGATACTATTTGAAGGGTCCGTATATGTAAAAAAGTCACCTTCCAGGTTGATGACCAGCAGAGCAGGAGGGGGACTCTACATGAGAGAAGACAGTGGTGGGCCAGCCATCATAGGAATTGCTACTGGGAACCTAGACAGCCATGCTCCTTGCCATCTTTGGAAGCTTCTCTCCATTTCTGCGACCCTCTTCATGTCTCCAGTGAGCCAGAAGGCCACACCCATGTTGGAAGACTGTTGCGTCTGATAATAGGTATTCCTGTCGGCGTACAATGACCTCATTCCAGGAAACTCATACAGATGGCATGATTGCTAATATTGCCAACTTGATGGTATGTATAACCACCTAGGAGACAAACCTCTGGATATATTTGCAAGGGAGTTTCTAGATTGGGTTAACTGAGGCACGCAAAGCCACTCTAAATCTGGGCCATCCCATCGCATGGACTGAGTAAAAAGAAGAATGCAAGACTAGTAGTTGCATTCCCCTCTCTTTCCTGAGTGTGGACGCAGTTGTTCTACACCGACCATGCTTATTCCTCTGTGACCAGCTCACCTCGAACTGTGAGCCAGGACAAATCCTCCCTTCCTTAAGTCCCTTTGGTAGGTATTTTGTTGCATCAAGGAGAAAAGTCACAAATACGTATGGTGAGGTTGGTGGAACTAGACAGATGTCTAGTCATCATCACCTGTGTGCATTGTGCAACAGACAATAGTGGTTCAGTCCATACCAATGGAACGTGTGGTGTAAAAACCACAGTCCTCAGCCCTCTTTCACAGATGACGGGGTGGACCTGAGAGGGAAGACTGATGCATGACTACATTTTAAAGATAATAGTGACATTCCCCTATGTAGACGCCATCTATGGACTCGTGGCCGTGATGACGGTGACTAATCAAGGATTTTCACAGACCAGTGCCTTGTGAATTCCCTTACTTGTCCAGGGACACTGACTATGTCACCAGCTTCCACTGGCAGATGAGGAAACCAAAGCTTAGGGAAGTTAAAATGTTACCAGAGGTTCTGTAGAAAGTAAAATATCAGCCTGCATCGACCGCCACTGTCAGTCCCGAGAGCTGGGAGAACGAGTGTTCCCACACATGGGCTATGAGGTGGTTCCCCTCCTCGGTACTGCCTTCCCCAGCCACTTTTTAACAGTCAAATTTCTAAGTAAATGGTGTAGGGCTCTGAGAGGGCCTCCCCTTTCTGTCCACAGTCAGACTCTGAGAACCACTGGAGAGTGGCCTTCAGGGGAGCAGCCACCCGATGTGATGGATGAGGGGCAGATGTTTATTATGAGGGCGAAACTGCACATGGCCCCCCGGGGATAGCTGCCTCTGACCTCAGTGTCCTTTTTCATCTCTAATTTCTGTGACTCTGGATTCAGAGCCAGTGCCATTCCTCATGCAGAGCCTGGGGTCATCGCTGAGATGGATTTTATGAAGGGTACAAAGGCATCAGTTCTATCTGCCCCACTGTGATCAGGGGGAAGGGAAAGAGGACAGCCGGCGTCTGCACACATGCTGTCCCGCGCAGGGCTGATATGATGCTGGGCCACACCTTGTCCACGAGCTTGGTCTTTTACAGCCAAGGGCCAGGGTTGCTCTTTCTTGACTCCTTAGAGCCCCATCTGACCCACCCAGAAGCCTGCTGGAGCACTGACCACAGCGGATGGAGCCCTGCCCTCAGATGCCTGCTTTCTCTTAATCTCTGTGTCATTTCTCGCAAAGGATTTCTGGCCAAAGGTTACCCCATTTCAAGGGGATTCACAGACGTGTCAGAAGCCAGAGAGAGAGGCACAAGAAGGCTGAGTTTGGGTTGGCTTCAGAGTTGAGCAGGGAAAGTCCCAAGCATGACGTTTTCTGCTGCTGAGGCTCCCACGGGGCTGACTTGTGGAGCTTCAAATAGGGGCCAGCAACTGGGGCTGGGACTGATGGTCCAGGTCCTTGACAGAGGGGAAGAGGTAAAGTCTTGTATTTGAGGCTAGTGGTGACTTGAATAGCTTTGAGAGATAGATTAGTATTTCCAAGTCTCAGTTTAATGATCTGTCAAGTGGGCATAATAGTAAAATAACAACCACCCCATCCAACAACGTGGAGACCACACATAGGTGTGTGGCAGTATCCTGCCAAGTGAAAAACACTAGGCAAACCGTAGTCAAGCTTTATATATCCAAAATGCTCCCCTGCTGGAACCTGGGGTAAAGGGGATGCTCCCATACTGCCCTGCCCCCACTTTGCCTCACCTTACCTCTGTCAGTGTTTAGACAGAGACCTAAGAATATCAGAGATCAGGATTTGTGTCCTCAGATACCCAATCTCTCTCCGTGTCCTTGAGTCAAGGCCTTCCTCCTCCTCCTCCTCCTCCTCCTCCTCCTCCTCCTCCTCCTCCTCCTTCTTCTTCTTCTTCTTCTTCTTCTTCTTCTTCTTCTTCTTCTTCTTCTTTTTGTTTTTTCGAGACAGGGTTTCTCTGTGTAGCCCCGGCTGTCCTGGAACTCACTCTCTAGACCAGGCTGGCCTCGAACTCAGAAATCCGCCTGCCTCTGCCTCCCAAGAGCTGGGATTAAAGGTGTGCACCACCACTGCCCGGCTCATGACCTTCCTTCTTATTGGGGAGAATCAAGTCCTCCGAGAAGTTCTGGAGAGAAAGACTTTCTCAAAACCAGAATTGGGCTGTCAGGCCCTAGCCAGCAGCCTGCCAGAGGCCCTTCCCATGGCGGCTGGAGTCTGGCATTTGTTGTAAATTAATGTACACTATAAAGTTGAACATGGGCCCTTGATGAGGAGGGACGGACGCCCACATCTGCATGGGCCTTGGTGGGCCAGCGGCCAGGACCTGTGTGTGCACGGTCAGGGCAGTGAGGACTCAATGGACTTGAAAAGCTAGCTTTGCCCCAGGCTAGCAGGGAGGAAGGACCTGTGGTCCGTGGGCCATCCCCTGTTTACCTTTCTGGGTGTCACCTGAGGCCCACCTCCTCTGAGGCTGAGGAACACCAGGTGAAAAGCAAGCAAGTTTCACGTGACTCCAGAGGCTTTCTTCACTGTTTCTCAGCTGTTATATTTTCAGAGGAGACAACTACTGTCACCAGACTCCCCAGAAGCTGCTCCTCCTGGAGTCTCCCATTCCTAGCCAAGGGTTAGCCTCCCCTTCTCAGGTAGGGCTGGGATTCCAGAAAGGCCTAGGTCTGGAACCTGGGAAATACCCTCTTCAGCTCTGAAAATGTCTAGGGAGGCTGAGGTTGGGGCCTGATGGACTGTGAGGCCCTCCCTGGGGCTCACTGGTCAACTCGAGTCCTGAGCCCAGAAGGACTAGCTTCTCCTTGTGTCTTTAATTCCATTCTAAGAACAAGACAAGAAAGGACACGGGGGGGATAATAAACTCCACATCTCGGTTTTCCAGGCACACGGTGTCCATCCTTACAGGTCATGGAAATAGAAGAAGTTTCAATCATCTTCAACTCCACTACCAAGCTTTGTAGGCAGGGAATGCTAGGTGCAGAGAGCACTGATCGTCTGAGGCCATGCATCGAGGGGCAGAAGAGTCAGGGAACAACCAAGGGTCTCTTGCCAGGCCAGCTCTCAAGGCTCTGAACACTTCTGGCTGAGGGATAGATGACAACCACGTACACTGGCCAGAGATTGGGGATGTTTTGG